>DWGR01003577.1:0-12001 GCA_018247715.1 Heliconius burneyi | reverse complement strand
TGTTTCTCAGGATGCTTTAACATAACATTTCTTTAAAGTTGTAAAGATATCAATGGCCCTTTTGACGTTGGGCATTTGTTTCATATTTATTGTCTTTTAGAAACATGTGTTTGGGTCAGTTGACTCATGTTTCGACGACGACGGCAATCGACTACACCTGTAGTTCCTCTGGTGCTACACAGGGTCATGGGCGGCGGTAATCACTTACCATCAGGTAGGCTCGTTTGTCTTTTTCCTTAAAAAAAGATTTCTAAATGATTACGATACTGACAGTCTCTTCAGACATTAAGACTCAATATGCTGATACTTGAAGCGGCTTTCAGAAATGTGTTCTCTTAAACTGGCGACATAGGGTTTTTTTTATTGTTAACACGCAAAATTGAAATTGTCTGCTGGGGGTTGAATTAAACTAGGTTCCTTTCACCCGACCAGAAAACACTGCCGAATGTTGTGTCCATCATTATTTAGGCACTCTAACTGTGCTATCGTGTGGACAGCAATGAATGCTAAGATTCTTTGATTAGTAATGTACCGAAAGATTTATCTTAAGAATCACTCGTCAGAAAGAATTGTACAGGCTGTAGTATTTGTATCTATTTAATAGATATGTAGAGTATCCGAATCAGCTAGCGTTGTCTGTCATTCCAAAGTGATATCCGTCACTGAAAAGCGTATTAAAGAGAAGCGCAGCGGTCTTGGCACTGCCGTGGCTCGGAGCACTACTCGTGCTCGACCATTGGTTAACCTCGACCATTTGGATAGTGATCCCAGTGTTCTTTAAATGTGTGTAGTGTCTGTGGGTGCATACACTACACAGGCTATTCAGTATTTCTTTCAAATCCTGCAGCGCTTGCACTATGATGATTATATCTTCGACAAATTACAAATGTCACAAGTTTTCACCATTAATGTTTATGTCCATTCTAGTACCTCCTGCTTTGTAAAGCTCTGCGATTATTCCCTAAGTTGTCTAGGAGCTATCCTAATCGATGTGGGGAGTCATATTGACGTCAAGAAGCTCGTTCGATACGTGGCATCTAAGTTCGGATCCGTCTGTAATGAGTTGCGGAGTTAACATTAAATGTCTTTCTGATGCCGATAATTATGACTAGAGATGACAATCCACACGTGCCACCAAATGTATCTGCCCTTTACACTATTGAGTGTAAATTCTGTTGTATCACAATCGCAGCATAATGGATACATATATTGGTGTACACTTAAAATAAATAAAAACCGACTTCTAACAACGAACTAAAAAGTAACAAAATAATTTTACAAAGATTTTATAATTTTGAAATCGGTGTTAAGCTAATGCTACAACGACCTTTCTATAATATCAAATGACTAAGCCATTGGAACGATTAACGTAATTTGTTATAGACTCCCTAACTGATTCAATTCCTAATTGATTTTTCACCTATTTTACACCGGAATTCGAGAAACTGCGTATTGAGAGGCAAAACTTAACGCCGCCTTTTGTCTTCTGATAAGACTTTTACTGTTATGATTGTGGTGACTTGAGATTGTAGCTAGAGCACAACCATAAGCTTGATTCAGTAAAAATTGTTTCTAAGAATTCTTATATTTGTTTTTTTACCCACGCACGGTTTCGCCCGCTTTTGTTGTGTTCTAGCCAAATGATATAAAATCTTTACATACTATTATTTTCTTTGTTTAAAGCGTAATGCTTACAAGAATTAGGTTAGTCGTAGTTCAGGGACACAGTGTAAAGGCGACAGGTTGTGTTCGATTCCTACTCGGGGAAAATAATTAGTATACGACACTGTAGTGTATGTACTCGTGTTTGAGAAGCAATGTCGCTTACCCAGTAACATAAAATATGACTTACCTTTACATAATAATAATGATTACCCACAACCACTAAGATATCGGATACATTAATCGCAACATGATGCACGATGAATGAACAAAATGAATTTAATCAATAGCAAAGACTACAGAAAAATTTTGTACGATTAAGAAGTAAACAAAATTAGGTATGTATAGGATTCGTGATATGATCTTACTTAAATATAAAGAAAATACTAATAATTGTGATCCTTTGTATCAACACACATTACAAATGGAAGAAATTTCAGAAGCAAATTTAACCATAAAAAATACGAAAATCCATAAAAATCGAACTAGACCTTATGTAAAAATTTAGTTAATATCTTTTTATTTAATGTTATTAATATATGTACTTTATACTTTATAAAATAATATTTATAGGATAATATTTCTTTTTTTTTTGGATGGGCGTCTAGTGTATGTATACTCGTGTATGTGAGTGACCTAATGAAGTCAGTAATAGATGATTACTCATAAAGAGCAGTGTTTCTTTAGGGGACCCGAACGCCCAACCTAACAAAACCCAGTGTTGAACTGAAATCGCATTTCATCTTTCTATTATTTTCTCAAATAATCTACGCCAGAGTGTCGTGATATTCAGTTCACTTTGCTGGAGATACAAAACAAAAACCCTCAATTAAGCACTGTTCACAATATTAAATATTTTTTGAATTTGTTCATAAATGTCTTATAATGTAGATATTTTAAAGAAGGTTTTTCACTGACAGACACAGCGTATGGCTAAAATGACAATGGTTGTGGGTGCTATACTCCTTCGAGTCTATAAATATTAAAATTTGATAGTAATGCATAAAAAATATCTAATAAATATAACTTGTCGTGTGCACGTCGCGCTCATTGACGGCCTCAGATCTTGTTTGAAAAATAGATAACAAAGGCAAAGCTGACAGCGTTGGCTGTAATATACGTACATATTACTAGCGATCGACAAGAGTAAATCCGTTCAGCTATTTTTAGTGAAAATGGAATAAACATCTATTTGCACAGACTTCACATTTCTAATATTTTATACAGGTGTAACTCGATCGAGGTATCACCGTTGGTTAATGGGTGGATAGGATCTCAGTACCTATCCATTTTACTTTACAAATATTTTAATATTTTAAAGTTATCCTGGCACAAGTCGTGCCAGGTTACCGACCGAATTAAGATAGCACATAGCTATCTTAATTCGGTCTTAGTTAATGTTAACTTTTATTTTAAAAACATAGAGAGAAAATATTTCACTAGTTAAATATTATATGCATAGCAGGGTAGACAGGGGGAACCCGGGAATCTAGTATTTCCGTTCCCATTAAGACATTTCCGTTTTTAACTTGGTGCCGAATTTTCCACGTATTGTTGTTTGCTTCCTTACCAGAGCGAATAATAATAATTCATATTTCAGTCTTCGGAATGAGAATCGGATCGCCGTCACTTTTACAGATGCACGCCTGTGCCACTGCGCCATGAAATATAACTTAAAAATCATGAGATGGCTTACAAAAATTTTTGAGCAAGTTTTTGAAAAGTCAAAATGAAATCATTATTTTGTTCTCTTTTAACGTTAAGCATTTTATTATAAATAATTAGTGTAAAATAATACATTTTATAAATAACAGGGGCACAAGCGTGCAACTGTGAACGTAACACATCTGAGAAAAGTTCAATTCTTCGCTCTGGTAACGCGCCAAAGCTCGGTGTTAAGTTCCGCCACTCAACACTCAATGCTTCCAGAATTCAGAGGAAAGTGGCAAATGCGTATATGCAGAATATATATGCCATGTGCAGAACATAGGAAATGCTTTAAAATAAGACGATATTACGCTTTATTGAAGCAAATTCAAGTTACATAAAATTCATAATCTATAGTAACGTCACAAAACTGTAATTATATTGGCGGTAATATTTAAAAATACTAGTTTGAAATAAAATATTAATCAAAATAAAAAATCAGCTTCGCGCAGTTCCGCTGAATTTTTCGAGTCATTGCGTATAGAGTGGGGAAACAAATGGGTTTTGCTTTGGTGCCAGAGCGAAGAAATCAAAATATTCATAAATAATAATTCAGTCACTTGTGCGCCTGCGCCACGACGGCATGTAAAAAAATTTATGTTGAATAATCTATTTATTATAGAAGTAACTTAGGCTCTTATATAAAACACGTTAATCGTTCCAATTCATTGAACCTGTAGTAGAATTACCTCGTCATATTATGTCATAAACAGCGCTAATATTTTCATTCGAGCATGACGCAGGTAAAATATATAACAAAATATAATGTTATTATGAACAAAATATTTTAAACATATTTTCTATTTTTCCTCTGCCTACCCTGCTATATGCAGGTTACAATGTGAAGGTGATTTGATTTTAGGTAAATTTTTGGAGGCGCATGGGTATAAAAGCGTGACTGTAAAGTTGTGGAGATATCGGGGGAATTATAATTACAGGAAAAAACGTTTTCATTTTATGTACAAGGAAAGAAAGTTGAAAAAGTCTAGAAAGTGGAGAAAAAAGTTAATTTCTCTGCTTTCTTTACAAAATAAGTAGAACAAAAAAAATTACTTAAATAATCTGTGACAAAATTACGCAATATTTAGCATTCTAACTCTAAATGTAGGTATAGTGTTCATTCAGGAGTGGGATGAGGAAAAGTCACAATATATAATTATTGTTACTCAATTGAGTAAAAACAACGTCCTAACTCACTTATATTAAAGGAAAAATCATCGCTTTTAATTATATTAAATACTAGCGGCTCGCCAGCGGCTTCGCCCGCTTGAACTACATGATTTTTAATTTAATAAACAGAATTGACTGACATACATATAGTACATAGAGTACATTGATCGTTAAGTTAAACATACTACTGTTACTTAAGCCCATATAGATTACATTTTATCGATTTTCCTCGTCCGTAGTCTTGCCCACGTCGAAATTTACATATATTAAAATATACTTAAGCTTTATTCACATGATTAAAATAACAAGTAATATATAATTCCGTACAAGAAAAGGACTAAAATTTCTCGTTTTTGTTTTCCTTAATAGAACGTTAAATAATAATATAGTACTTATTATTTTAACGTTTTTTTTAGTTCCTTATAAGTAAAAAGAAAACCGACCAAATGCCTGTCTTATCCACTGTCATCAACCTCTTCATTCATTTCCTCCGGACCAGCCCTCATATTTTTTACGTGACTTTTCTCCAGTATCATCGATGTGTGTTTCGAAGGTCTCCCACTTATTCTTGTAAAAATCGGACTATGCTAAGTCGGGTATCGGTAAATAGATTTCCAATAATGATTGTGACTATTGTGAGGTCCTTTCTCAATCCTTTCATGATTTTTAATTTTAAGTAATAATTTAGCATTCATAAGGACTTAAGGTTGTGTTAGCAACCATTCTTGCTAATTTTCATACTTTTACAGAGTGTTGTCTATTCTACCTTTATTACGCGGAGATAGTGGTAGGGAGGTGAAAAAACCTACCTATATAGCAAACTGTAAAACATGGTTCTATTTTTTCCATCATGGTTCATGATTAGTTTTCCTTCAAGGAAATAGATGTCAACATTTTTTATTTTAAGAAAAAAGTATAAAATAAAAGATAAAACTAAAGAATGAAAAAAAAAATCCAACCGGTCATTTGGGTTCGGATCAACAGGCGAGAATTCTTTAACCAAAATTAAATTTTTACAAGGACCCTTCTAAAATTTAAATGGGTAATCGGGACCCATTTAAATTTTAATCTAAATGAAATATTGGGCTCGTTCTTTTTCTTTTTAGTCTTACGCAGTTGGGTTATGTGTATTGTTATTGGATATATTTTTTTAACAATTTAAAAGAGTTATAATAAAAAATGTATGTAGTTTGACTTCAACTCGGGAGAATTAATTGTTATTACTTAGTACTTTAATTTCTTCGCGATTTATTACAAAAATCGTTAGAAAGCTGAAAAAAAGTAATGACCTTAATGGCCATTTTTGAATTTAATCGATTCTTCACTATGATAAGACAAAGGGTAGCGTTGAGTTACGCCACTCAAGACGATATGCCTAATTCGGGCGGGAACTACAGATTATTAGTCTACCCCGCAACGCGAGATAAAGCATGACGCTACCTTCACGCTTTTATTTTCCATATGAAGCTTTACGCCGCGGATCTCTAATCTATAAAAAGAATGCTAACATATACAACCTATCATTATGGTACTAGATTTCGCGCATCCTGAGCGCGGAGACGCCGTCGATTCATTTTCTGTCTGACTTTCAAACGACTTGTGCGTAAAGAGGAAATATCAAATTATATTGTAATTTATAATTAAAAAACTGTTTTGGCCCTAAAATCTATAAATGTAGTGGGAAAATGTTTAAGAAAAAAAATTTACTGTTCGGGGAAAATAGCAAGATAAATCAAATATTATGTGCTGTACTGAGTAAGTTATTATTTATTTATATGAATACACAGAGTGCCTCTTTTAGTGCTCCCTTGAGGAGTCTCAATCTCCCCAATTTCTCTCACAAATCCTATATGACAAATTTTAGCGTTCTACTTCGCTTCTTCTGTGTGTTGTCTATCAAACATTCAGTAATGCAAGAATTCTATATGTAGAGATGAAAGAGTGGAATTAGTGAGAAGGTTTAGTGAAGCAACACTCCGTTCTTTATATATAATTTGTGTTTGATGCAAAAGGTGAAATTTATTGACCAAGATATTGATTGGCTCCATCATGGTTCAATTGGTTTGAAATCATTGTTAAAATTTATAGCTTCAAATTCCTCTCGACAAAAATGATAGTGTAATAAAACAATATTTGCAGTATAAAATTGTAAAATACATATTTTTTTCTACAAAATTATAAATGTTATAATTCGTTGTTCTGGACAAGAAAATCATTATATTATTGGAAAATGGAGAACAGAGTGACCAAACACTAGGTTTCCCTTGATGAACGCATAATGTAAACACGCCTGTTGGGTTTCGATTCCCACTCCCAGGTACTGCTTAGAGCTCTGGAAAGCGAGAAGTTCCTGCTTGCTCGGTGCCTCCATCAAGTATTGAAAAGTTGCATCTCCTTGAGATTTAATCCTATTTAAATGTCTTAATGAGGACGGAGTGTCTTAATATTGGGTTCCCAGGTTAGGCTCTGCCTTACCGTGCGTTATTATATGCGGGATATAGCGTGAAGATAAAAAAATTTTGACAATTTATCTGATCTAAATCAGATCAGACCCATATACATTTAACAGGCCTTCCGTGGAAAAATTTTATTGGTTTCATTCTTGTGAGTGGAGATTGAATCCACAAATATTGTGTTTTACATTGACTTTAAGCCCTTAAGTCATGTGTTTATATTTTTTATTGATAACTTCAATTGAGGTCGTCATGGCGCAGCGGCACAAGGTTGTGACTGTAATGCGACGGTTGTGGGTTCGATACCCACTCAAGGAAGTGAAATATTTATTAACGTTTATATTTCCATTTCTTCGCTCAGGTGTCGAGGTAAAGTTCGGCGTTGAGTTCTGCCACTCAACACGCAATGCCTCCAGCATCTGGCAGAAAGTGGGTAACGGAGTGTTTTAACACTAGGTTCCCTCTACCCTACTGTGTGCGGGATACAGAGTAAAGCTGATTTAATTTAACTTCAATGGGTTAGCACTAGTAATAACATATTATTACCGTATTAAAGACCGTTTAAAATTTTGATTAAAAATAATTTGATATAGCGATCATTTAAAATTGGCGGAATTGTTTTGAACTATAGAATAATTATAGTATTCGTGACGAGGTTTGACAGACAATGATGGTTGTGGCTTCAATCCCCACACAGGGAGTAATTAAAGTAATTTAAAATAATATTAATATAATTTCGCGTTCGTATGACAAAATATGATTTAGAGTTCTGCCACTCAACAAGCACTGCTTTGGAAATTCGTCAGAAAGTGGACAACAGTATCTTAAAACTGGATTCCTTTTACCTACCTACCCTACCTGCCTGTATGCGGGATACAGCGTGAAGCTAAATAAAATGCATTAGAGTTGTATGTATAATTATGTCATATAAGCACAATTTCTAATTTTATTCACTAAAAACTTTGTTGCAGTAAACCTCCCAGTGATATCATACGGCGCGAGTATAGGATGGATGTCACCGATGTCCCTGCTGCTGCAGTCCAAAGACTCGCCAAAAGGAGTTCCTCTTACAGATACTGAGGTAGGAATATAGAATCAATTTAGTTATGAGTTTGATTCCTACTTAGGTAAATGTCTAAATTATATTAATTTTTGATATGTAAAACACCAGCTCCACCAATCAACACTGTTAAATTATAATATTCCGTATGGTCTCCTTCTATTTTTTAAATTAGCTATAAGGTTGATTCGCACCCGGGGGAATATCTTAATTATTTTAATTTATCTGATTAATATCTAATAAGATAAAGTATACCGCCAAATTCCGCAATTCCATACATTATATCTGTAAACTCGTGTTGCCGAAGAAAGTAAAGACAGAATAGGGGAATAGACAAATATTTTTTCAAGTCATTCGTTACTTCAAAAAAAATCGATAAAATATTATAAAATATTCGTTGAAATATCGATATTATTATACAAAAATATGCATATAACCATAAGGAGACTATAAGGATCTCCCACATCACTATCAAATAGAAATATGAGAGATAAGGCAATGAAACCTAATGAGGCGTTCTTTGTAAACGTCAAATTATTATAAATATATAAACATATAGTATTTATTGCATTCGTTTATTCGACCATTAATAATACAGAACCAGTATTGTGGCGTCTTAGTAACCGATAAATATAAATATTTCTAAATACAAACACTCGTTTTCTAGGAATCTCGTTTTTTCCTTAACCAGGACTTATTGAGACGATATCTTCTCGATTGGGTGCGGATGACACAAATATTATAAGCTTAAATTTAAGTGTTGATATTATTTTAAATTTGGACACCAATCGTGGCGCATGGGCTCAAGCGTGTGACCATAAACAGATAGGTTGTGGGTTCGATTCCCACTTGAGGGAATGAAATATTTAATTAAACAATTCGGCGGAAAATAGAGAAAGGAAGTGTCTTAAAGGGAATGGAATGTCTTAACACTAGGCTCCCGGGTTTCGTCTGCCTACCCTGTTATGTATGTCTTATCGTTAGCTTTGCTCTATGTGTGAAAAAGCGTGGACCTAAAAAAATATATACGATCTTTATATCATTTGATATTGGCCAGATCACAAAAAAGTGCATATTAAACTATTTAGCTCTCGATGAGAAACAACCTTGACTTTAAAACTTTATAACTCTGTCTCTAAGATTTTACGAATTAAAACTAAAATCTATAATATGATAATTTTCTGTATATTTGAATTAATGGAATTGAAATATAAAAAAAAAAATAGTTTTTATAGATATGACATCTCTTACGCTATACTCCAGTTAGGTATTATAAAATGGTGAAATACTATTATTTACTATCTGCTTTAAGCACAGGCTTAGTCCAAAGCTTTTTAATTACAAGACCATATACGGATATACATATGTGTAACGTAAGAAAAGAATTTATCTAACACATAAATTAAATCGTTTTTTTAGATTCACTTTGTATCCCATACATAATAGCAATGTAGGTAGAGGTAATCTGGGAAACCAGTGTTAACACACTCCGTTCCCATTAGCATATTTCCATTCCTCACTATCTGCTGAAAGGAGAAGCTTTCTGAAGGCAATTCGTATTCAATGGCGGAACGCTGCGTTTTTCCTCGTTACCGAAGTAAGGAAATCAACATATTAAATAATTAATTTCTTTCCAAGTGGGAATCGAACCCACAACTTGTCTCGCTTACAGTTGTACGCTTGTGCTACTAAAAATTGTTGTCCTGGTATCAAGAATTAATTTAATATATTCGAAAAAATATATATATTTAATAAATTGTTGTTTATTTTTTATAGATATCATGGATGGCCGCAGTACCCTATTTAATATGCATTCCTGCGAATACAGTGATCGCGTACTTCGTGGACAAGTATGGGAGGAAACTAGCTCTCATTCTGGTCTCATTAGCTGGCGCTGTAAGTTTTTTACTTTTTTAGAAGCGAAATTTTAAGATATTTAGAAAGCTTATAAAAGCTTATACACGTAACGGGATTTTCAATGTTATCTAAAACAGTATTTTTCGTTCCAAAATGTGGAATATAAATTTGAAAAATGTTTACAGTTTTTATCTGTATCCCGCACCTAGCAGGATATGCAGAGGGAATCTGTGAGACTAGTGTTATGACAATCGGTTTTTGAATTAAGAAGATTCCATTCCCCACTTTCCGCCGATTTTTGAAGTTGCATAAATAAACGCCGCGCTTTGCCTCATTACCAGAGGAAACTTGTGCGTCTACGACGCCAATGGTTTTATTTCTTAATCGGTTTTTTTTTATTTTAAGGTATTACATATACGAATTTTATCGTAATTAATCTGTAGATAGCTGTACTTGTTGCAATAATATTATTTACGTAGTGAGATAGCCAAATTGGATGTTTTTTATTAAAAGTTTGATTTAGTTATTTACTAAAAATGTCAACTAGCTTAATACGATTTAATTTCCGATTTGAAATATTTTAAATTTTATATTTTCTTTCCCCAGAGTAGGCAAAAGGATAGAGTTAAACACTCCGTTCCTCATTCTCCACTCTATTTTGAAGACATTGCTTGTTGAGTGGTGGAACTCAACGACTCGCTTTATTTACCAGGATTTCCCCGAGAAGATATAAAAATAATAAAATAATTTTATTCAAATTATAAAGGAATCGAACTTACACTTGTCGCGCTTACCACATTACGAAAACACAAAAGATATTCAATAAAAAATATTAGTCAATATGATTAGATATAACACACCCAAGTGGGCGCATTATCCAATACACTTTAATTGATTTGACCACCTGCTCTAATCGATTAAGATATTAATATGTTTACATTCCATGAATATATCCTACATATGTTAATCTATATTATACACTTACTTTATTAATTAGAAAAATGTATTATATACGAATAATTAATTAACACGACGGTTGTGGGTTCGATTTCTACTTGAAAAAATGTAATATTTAATATTTTTATTTTTTGCTTTGGTAACGAGACAAGTGCGACGATGAGTTCCGCCACTTAACACGCAATGGCTCTAAAAGTCGGCGGAAAGTTGGGAATGGGAGTGTGCTAACACTAGTTTTTGAGGTTTTCTGTGCCTATTCTACTTTGTGCGGGATTCAGCGTGAAGCTAAGAAAAACGAATTCTATTATTTTCTTTTTCGTGATGTTTAAATACTTCGGAGGAAAGTGGGGACCAAAGTATCCAAAGACAAAGACCAGGTTTCCAGGTTTCGTGTACCCACTGTGCTATAAGCGGCTTACAGCGTATAGTAAAACAAAAAAAATTACCCCCCAGGCCAGTTGGACGTTACTACTAGTTTCTCTGGATATTTGGGCTTTGATCATAGCCCGGGCTCTTGTTGGAATCACCATGTCTGGATGTTACATCATCTGTCCAATATACACTAAGGAGATCAGCGAAGACAATATTAGAGGCGCGTTGGGATGCTTCGTGAGTATATTCTATAAATAATGAAACTGGTTTTGCATCGTCTCCTACTAAGATTCTTAGTTCCTCGAAAGTAAAACTTTATATTATAATTGGATAGGACAAGTAGGTATTATATGAAGATAGTATAAAACGTATATAATTGTCGATGATTGTGGATTCAAATCCAACAAAGGGAAATGTTAATTTTTCTAAAATATAAACTTTTGCTTGTTTTGTTTCACAAAATGACATGTTGCATATTATTACTTTGCATGGAGTTTTTAAAAAGCTGACAAATAAATAAAAACTAAAAAGAATACTGCTTAAATTATCGATTGTGTGTGTGTGTCAATCTATATCTACTACAGAAAATGCTTTCAAATTTAATAAAAAATCCTATTACTTATGTATTTCTAATCCTGAGGCTTACACTTAGCTTTGCATTGGTGTGAGTGATCATTAAAAGTTGACCCAGAAAGAACTTTAAAAACTAAATCTATAGAACTTTAAAATAAAATTAAACTTTACAATATGGGATCAAAAGAAA
>DWGR01003576.1:0-12001 GCA_018247715.1 Heliconius burneyi | reverse complement strand
AATTTTTGCAAAAACTCTTTATTAATAATCACTCTATCTTAATATCTAATATTCTCTTTATCTAATATTCTCGTTACTAGTGATCTAATTCAAAAACTTCAAAATTTGCCAATCATTATTGATAGTGTGCGCGCAATATCTAGAAGCGCGGCAACTTTGATTAAAGAAATTAATCTCTTTACCATATATATATACTCGTGTATATATATATATATATATATATATATATATATATATATATATATATATAATCGTTTGTTTCAGATTCCCTGCGAAACAGCAAATTTTCCTTCAATCATAACACCGGAACTGCTAGAATTGGATATCGATTGGGATGCGGTAATTTTTTTTTGTATATCAATTTTTTCTTGTACATGTATATCCAATTTTATCCTCGAAATTGACACGTGACCCTAATTTACACTTTTAATTATTTCTCAAAGAAGTCATTATCGAATATTTCAGGTATATGAAGTGTCAAGTCAGACGCTAAGAGAGCTACATGAAAATTTGTTGGTGTCGTTCTTCGCGCACGCACCGGACACCATGAACTTGTATCACCAAACGACCTCGGCGCCTACGGGTTGAATGAATTTACTTATTATTCTTATCTCATGGTTATTGATAGGCCGTCGTGACGCAATGAAATAGTCGTGGACTGCTTTCTTATTATGGGGAATGTAATATGCATGTGTGGACATAATAAATATAAAATAGAATATGAATTGGAATTAATAAATAAGAAGCGGGTTGGCAGGGTAGGATAGTAGTAACGGACAAACATTAGAAGTCGATGGTAGGTATAACTAATAGGTATAATTGTCTATTCTGCGTGCGTGCGATCTTTTATATGATCGTTAACAAATAAGTTGTAGGGTAGAATGAATAAGAATTGATGACGTGCCTAATGGTGGCGTGGTCGGTAGGTGTAGTATAAGGACCTCTAGGCAATTTACATGATATGTTTATCTGCTGGGAAAAACGCTTCAAGTTATATTATTTTTATTTTCATATTGACATTTTTAAAATATTATTTCAATCAATAATATTAAAATTTCGGTCAATATTAACAATATGAATGCTAGGTTTATAATAAGTAAGCATAACCCGCTTCATTTGAAGTATAATGTTTAAAATTTCCACAGTGTTCGGCGCGCGGCTGCCGGCGGGCGCGGGTGCGGGCGCGCTAGACGGGCCGGTGGCAGTGCGTGCGCAATGGGCGGGGCCACCGCGTGCCGCGCACGGTGGTGCCGCCGCGCCCGCGCTGTTGCTGCTGGGTGGCGCCGAGCTGCTCATGTACATGTTTGCCAGGGTGAGCACTAGAATTACAAGCTGAAATGTCAATGAAGTAAAATTAATTTTAATTGCTATATATTTTTTAAATTAGTTCTTTTGAAAATAATATGTATTTCTCTTCAAATTATTTTTTTCTTTTGGTTAATCTCCATTAGCTATATTTTTATAACTAACCGAAATAGCTAATAAAGTGAGCCCTCAGGTGGTGGAGCTAGACGGCTCGGCGTGCCAGCAGGCGGAGGCGCTGGCGACGGCCCTACACGTGTGCGTCGCGGAGGCACGGCTGCGCGCGCAGCTGCTGGGTGACGCACTGCAGCTTCTGCCGCCCGTGCTCGCGTCGCACAAGTGCCACGTCTCGCCCTATATGCTTAAAGTAACTTTTGTTTGTACTTTTTTGTAGTTCTGTGGTTTTATTTTTACGTCGTTCTCGCATATATCAGAGTACTAGATAAACCTAGTGACGTTGCTTGGTGCGAGACAGAACTCAACGCCGCGCTTTATATGTCAGGGTGGGAATCTTTTTGATAATAATTCATATTATTAAACAAATTGCGTTTCCATAACCTAAACTTAAAAAAACTAAAACAAAAAACTTATATGATTTGAGGGATTTAGAATGTACAAGTTGAATTACAGCGGGGACCCCATATTGATGGATTGGCGAATAGACTTAGCTCAGCAGCTTTCGTGCTAAAAAAATAGATCATTTACTGACGTGGAAACGGCTCGACCTGTGTACTTCAGTTACTTCCACAGTATTATGTTCTATGGCATCTTCTTAGGGTAATGCAACCGGTATTCAAACAATATTTGTCCTGCAGAAGCGAGCTATTCGTGCAATCTATAATTTAGGCCCTAAATACTCCTTGAGGCAAAAGCTTAAGGAAATCAATATATTGACAGTTGCATCTCAATATATTTTTAAAAATGTGATATATGTTAAGAAAAACATTAATGGTTTTACCAAAATTGGTGATTGTCATAATATTAATACTAGAAATAGGTTTAAACTTAGTGCACATGTGACTCGATTGCATCGAATTCGTAATTCTTTTATGGGACAATGTGTACGCTTTTACAATAGGATCCCAGAAAACTTCAGTGAATTTACTGTATCGCGATTCAAAAATATTGTGAAAAGACGTTTGTGTGTTAAAGTTTATTACCAAATTTATGATTTTATAAACGATAACACGCCTTGGGAATGAAATGCTCGCTCCAGTCTGTTTCAAAGGTATTATTGTCATAAATAATTGAATATTATATAAAATTGACTTAAAAAAAAGTCCCGCTGAGTTTCTTGCGCCGGTTCTTCTCAGGTCTGAGGCATTAACTTTAGTGAACTGGTGGTAGATTATTTGACGTTAAAAAAATGAAGCATGTAACTTCTTAATTTGAATAAAATTATTTGAATTTGTATGTGTATAGAAAATATTACCACATAAAATTCTCTCCACCTGGACCTGCCATATGCGAGATATATGACGCACGTGGCTTTCCCTGTTTAAATTTATTCGTACATTATAATTAAATTATACAATTTAAATAAGTTGTAGCCTATCCGTATTCTGACGTACGAGTATAAACTATATTACTATAAAGGTTCATCTTAATTCGTTCAATAGTTTTAGCATGAAAGTGGATCAAACGTCCATCCTCACAATTTTTTCACGTTTATAATATTATAAATCAGATCTGTAGGATACAGCGTGAAGATAAAACAAAGCAATGTCTGCTGTTTGCTGAATTGTAAAGGCCGGCAACGCACCTGTAGCTCCTCTGGTGTTGCACGGGGTCGTGGGCGGCGGTGATCACTTACCTTCAGGTGACCCGAACGCTCGTTTGCCTTGTCCTTTTACCATGAAAAAAAAACAATTATGATAGGTAATACTAGACGCAGCATACAGCGCGCCGGTGCTGCAGTGCAGCAGTACGGGCGTGCTGTTGCTGGCACCCGCTGACGCCATTCTGCGGGAACCGCGCCTGCTGCTGCTGCTCATGCAGGCATGGCGCTGCTTCGATACGGACGAGGTACATGCTTAGCTTTATTCATTTACTTTCGTGCTCTGACCTGCACATTGTGCATTTTTTGTCATCCATGCCTTTTCCGTTTTTTTATTTGTTTTTATAGTCAGTATACTGTGTATGAAAAAACATCGAATAGTGTACCATTTAGATAAATTAGATATATTGTAAGCTTTTAATATGTTTAAATTGCGTTTGCGTATATCAATAATTTTTTTACAAGATCAACTGCTTATGTCATGTTTAACCGACAGGGCGTTATGTTCAAAATTGCGCAAAATTAAAAAATGTAAAATAATAATGCATTTTTGACATCAACGATGTTTATTGACTGAATATTTTTTTTGTATTTTGGGATCGAATTGAGGCTTGGGACACTTTTTGAAAATGGGTGTAATATCTTGAAATATTAATATCCCACAGGAGATCTCATGGCAGGTATCCTATGGTACAGAGCAAAATGGCTTCGGTTATAAAGACAAAGTGAGCGGTGGTCGCGATTCAACCTGGGTGGTAGCGCTAGCGGCGCTACGCGTGGCGCTGGGCGGTGCCTACAGAACCTTCAACCATTATCAAGCTTGTCGTGTTGATTTGCTGCGACATTTGTTGTTAGCTTGCAAGGTAGATATACGGACATGAAAATGTTCATTCTATTTACTTTGTTTAATATATTAACAAAACAATATCTTCACTTAAAGAATTTTTAAATTTTTTTTTAAAACAGCATTCTCCTTTTCCAAATTATTAATCTTAACAATAATCTTGAGGAGTGGGTATACATAGCTTCACGCTTAATCCCTAGCGGGGTACTCAGACAGAACGGAGCGCCAAACGCTACGGTCTCTACATACCTCTTTCGCCTCGTCCATTATCATCAACCTCTTCATACATGCCCCCGGAGGGCATGGTCCTGATGCTTTTTACGTGATCTATCTCCTACCAGTATCTTTGATACTGTGTTTTCGAAGGTCTACCGAGACCTCCCTGCCTCCCTTATCATTTACTTTTCCATCATAAATATTTTTTGCCATTCTTTAATCATTCATACGTTCTTCATTCTCACTGTGACATCCTCGCTAGTGCCTGCTATTCTGTGTATCTCTTCATTGCGAAGTCGATCAGCTAAGCTGACTCCGCATATCCTATGAAGAGAACGTATCTTCACGGCATTCATACATCTTTTATTCTTCTTCTGTAATACCCAAATTTTGCTGCCGTATAACAGTGTCGGTGCCAAAACTGCATTGTGTACGGCCAAACGCGCAGCTGTGCTGACGTTTCGTACTTCCCAAGTATACCACTTAGTTCACTTATTCTAATATCTTATCATTCACACTGATATTGTATCATCAAACATCTCTCCTACATAAAGACACTAACAACTAATAATAAATAAATTAAATAATAAATAAATTGTAATAAGTACTCGTATAGAAAAAATCGACATGGCTGTATAAAGAACTGGCTAGAGCGCTAGGATGTTTCCAAGAGACGTGGGTTGCAAATTGCCCACTAGGTTAAAATTTTTATATGTTGTAAATACTATTCTATAATTTTTAGTTCAATTAGTAAGTACTATACAATATATCATTTGGTTTCTTGACAGGAGCGGTTCTTAACATCAGAACGTCCAGCGCTGAGTACCTCCGCCAGCAAAGAACTAGTAGGCCTAGTACGAGCACTACTCGGCGACCCCCCGTTGCTTGGTCACTTGGCCATGTTATGTGATTTCTTATTACTAATGCATCAAGCTAGCGATACATTCGTAACACATTCGAGAGCAAACTTCTATTTTCTATTAACAACGGATACTCCGGAATCCAGTGAATTTAATTTTCTGGACTTCATTAGTACGAGGAAGAAGTCATTAGCGCCGGATAACCGAAGGTACTGCTTGTATGTCTGTAGAAATAACTGATAAATTTATTTGTTACTTTATATAAAACTATATACATATATCAAACATTTGACGGAATAATATTTATTTATAATACTGTTGTGACGCAGGGGAACAGCATCTGTCTATAAATTAAAATTTAAAATATTCTAACATACTAACATAAGATAAGCACTTTTGAATCGTCGAATGAACAAATAGATGAAAAAGCTACCACCGGTTCGAAAGGCAGTTTTGCTGAGAAGAATCGACAAGAAATTATAGTTGCTCTTTTCAATGTGAATAGTACAATTTTATTATTACATTAACTTGCAGCTATCCTGGATAATATTTAATAGACATTAGTTCCATATATGTTTATCCTCTAAATATTCTTGAACAGTGTAATAAGCTTTTTTACACATAGTTTAAATGGTGTTAGTGGCAAACTTAGAAGACAGTGCAGATTTTTTTTGTTATATACACGTATACTAAGACCCATAAAAGATTTATTAACTTTTTGGAGGCGAATACTTGGCGTAACAAACTTATCTTTATTTCTGGTTCCTATTTTATGTCTACAACTATTTTTAATATGACACTATATGTTGTCGGATAAACAGAATATTATAATATAAAAATTGTGAAGCAACTGTAATAATACCTGCATCTTTATAAACATCTCGCATAGAATCTCGAGCTCTTAGGTTACAAATTGATCTCATGGCTCTTCTTTGGAGAATGAATATTGAATTTATATCTGCAGCACTACCTCCTAGCAGCATTCCATAAGACAAAATACTATGAAAGTAGCTATAGTAGACTAGTCGGGTACAAATGCGACTGGTCGATTCCTATTCGGACAAATTGTTGTTGCCCGCTTTGATGCCGAGACAGTCCCACACTTAATACGCAATATCTCGAAAACGGGGCATCTTAACGCTAGGCTTCCTAATCTAGTATATACGAGGTACAATGTAAAACTTAAAAAAATACACCCCACAGATAGGCTTTCTCATTTTAAATATGCGCAAAATTAAGAAAATCAATAATTGATCTAGAATAAGCAGTATTGGTAAAATCTTCAAAGAAATTGACCCCATAAAAGAAACAATGTATAAATACTGTAACCGCTAACATATAACTTAATATAACAGATATTACGATGCCATAGAGAAGTCCAGCTCGTCCAGCGTGTCTGAGGAAGCTGCGCCTGATAGCGATCGCGCTGATACTGATTGTGATAAAACTATCAAGGCACTCATTAATATGCAGATTAAAGAAAAAAGGTATACATTTTTTTTTCATTTATCATCAGATGTTGATTCTGAATTTAATTTGTTTTACTTCCTTTTTTAGGAAAAAACTGTCATCTACATCGGACACATCAGATTGTGCCACTGGTGAGTTGCAACTTTAAAATCATGTTATTTAGCAGAGAAAATGTTGTGTAAAATGTCTACGTGGCGGAGACTTTACTTTCTATCACACTCGCTCTTACTGTCTGTTGAGTGATGAAAGTTAATAATACTGGAGCGGGGAACTGAGATAAATCTTTCTGAAAATATTACATTACTTTATTTAATTGAAGAGAAGAGCGCGGACGAGGCGAGCGAGGGTGTCTACGAGGACGCGGACTACATTTTGGTTGAGCCGCCGCCGTCTGCCAATGACTTGTACTCCGCCAGCGCACATCAGGTAACCGCACATACACACACACACACACACACACACACACACACACACACACACACACACATATCGGAACTCATGTGCATAAACTATTTGTGACACGCTCATCTGAAATATTTATCTTTACACTTCAGCTTACACAATCATACAAAATATACAAAATATGTATGTCACCGTAAGATTATAAACACGGTTAGCTTATAATTTTACTCGCGAAATTATAAACCATCCGAAAATTGTTAACTCTTTAAGCGCCGGCCCTGATTAGTCGCTTTTACAGCATAACACCTTTTTTGGTGGTGTGTGGTTTAAAAACCACAGCGTTAAAAATCTAAAAAGGTAGCAATCAAATAAACCTTTATTTATTATGTGATATAAAGTATGTTGAATTGAGAATATTGTTATATTCTAAAATTAAAAAATAAACAATTAAGATTATACTGTGATTTTGGTATTGATGTACTAACACTTTCGTATCTGCATACGGATATTTAAGTGCAGGTTCGGTTAGGTTAGTAATTTTTAAATTAAAAAAATTCTAACAAAACCTGCACTTAAAATCGCCTAATGAATCTGTGGCTGCGGTGGCGTGGGTACATAAATGATATTTTTTACTAATTACATAATACATGGATCAATAAGTCACGAGGCTAACCCAGAGATGGCGCTCGTAGTAAACCAGTAATCACGTTTCTAGAGTACTAAGCTTTGCTTGAAACGTGTCAAAATTTAAAGTCGATCGGTGGCGCGATTGCTTTTGATATAACAAAGAAAGCAACGAGTCGATGATTCAGAAAGCTGTTTATCGCTATTTACTCGCAACAAAAAAGATTTCTTGCGTCGTTACGTGACCATGGACGAAACATGGATACATCACTACACTCCAGAGTCGAAGCGGCAGTCATCTGAGCGGCGCACAGCTGGCGAAAGCCAGAGTCGGAAACGTCCGAAAACACAGCAGTCAGCTGGCAAAGTCATGGCGTCAGTTTCTTGGGATACGCATGGCGTCATTTTCATTGACTACCTCGAAAAAGGTAAATCGGTCAACAGAGATTATTATATTGACTTACTGGTGCGTTTGAAGGAGGAAATCGCAAAAAAACGACCGCACATGCAGAAAAAAAAATCCTTTTTCACCAAGACAATGCACCCTGCCACTAGTCGATGAAAACAATTGCAAAATTGAACGAATTGGGCTTTAATCTGCTAATGATAAGCCTACCAAGTAGTTTTTGAATTCTATGGGGAATTTTTGGGTTTGACAATGCCGGTTCACAATTTTTGGATAGTTTAACAAGATAAGACAATAAGCATTGTGTTCCAGAGGCAAGTTCGCGCGGGCGCCGAGCCGGGCTGGCAGGCGTGCGAGGGCCTGCTGCTGCTGTTGCGGGACGCTATCGTGGCGCTGCCCGAGCACGCCCTTGAGCAGGCGGTGGCGACGGCCGTGCAGGCGGAGAGCCTGGTGGTGCTGGCGCATCACGGCGACGCGGGTGTGCGTGCCGCCGTGGTGCGCGCCGCCGCCGCGCTGCAGCGCCGCCAAGCCACCGCGCTGGCGCCTCTGTGCTGCCTGCTGCTGGCCAACCAGCTCGCCATGTACCCGTGCTCGTGGGGGCTGGCGGCGGCGTGCGCAGCCCTCCTCACTAAGCAAGACGTGCCTTTGGAGGATCAACTTGACGTTAGTATTTATTTATATTATAAATTCTTTTTTTTTTCAAATTTAATTTCATTTTATTGCAAGCATACATCATCATACATTACATTTAATTTTATTGCAATTTCAAATTCATGAAAATTATTAATAATTCAGGCCAGTCTTGGCGCAGCACGGCACGATTAAAATCAAATAAATCAGCTTCGCACTGTATCCCGCAAACATAGGAAGAGGGAACATAATGTTAACACACTCCGTTCCCCACTTTCACAATTCAAAACATTTTTCTTACATTGTGACATTAAACAATTCAATAATAATAAATTACAAACCTAAAGTTGAAAATTCTCAATTAAACTAAATTTGTGATATTAAACAATTAAAAAACAAATATAATGGTGTGCTAAAACGGTGTCTTATAATAGTGTCGTAATAGTAGTATTAGGATATTTTTTTAAATTTTGCAATAAAGAATGTAATAGTTTATCCAAAGGGTGCCTTAACTAATATCTGTCCGTTATTTGTTTTTGGGTATACGCGTACGCGACCCCGGATCCTCGAGCCACCACTTGTTATAACCTCCATCCAGTCCATAAAAGTGGTGTCTCCTTCTTTTAATCCCCTCCTTTTTCCTAACATCCCTTTCTACATATCCTGCCCCTTTTCTATCTGTCCTATTCCTCTTCCCCCGGTTTTTCCCCACAAAGGCTTTTTGGAGGTCAGATGGCAGTCGCTCCTTATAAAAACCACCATACGCCCCTAACATGGAACGACAAAATAAGAGATTTGGTACAGCAAGGGCGTCGCCGCCAAACGACGCGCAGGCACATCGCCCTACACCTGCGATAAGTGGGCAAGGGCTACCGTGTACGGGCACGGCTAAAGACGCAAGTACCCAGACAGAAACTCCGCTTTGCAACGTGGAATATTGGCTCCCTAACAGGACGATGCAGGGAACTCGCAGATGTACTCATGAGACGTCGGGTCCAGTGTGCTTTCCTCCAGGAAACTTGCTGGAAGGGCGTCCGTAACATCGGACAGGGTTACCGGCTTATATACACTGGGTTATCTTCAGGTAGAAACGGTGTGGTGGTAGTGCTTTCTGAAGAGCTTCAGAATGGGCTTCTTGAAGTTGACCGTCGCTCCGACCGTTTGATGCGGGTAAGGGTAGTGATCGAGGGCGTTACCACAAACTTAATCAGTGCCTATGCTCCCCCGGCGGGATGTGGAGCGGCCGAAAAGGAGACATTTTGGGAGCAGTTTGAAGGAGTTCTACTTGCTGTATCGTCTACCGAAGTGGTCTTAGTTGGGGGGGACTTGAACGGTCACGTCGGTAAGGCTGCTGAGCCGTATGAACGTGTTCATGGGGTTTTTGGGCACGGTCTTCGCAATGCAGAGTGGGTCCCACACAACTCAAATTGACTACTTACTGACCAGACGGTGTCATATGGGCAGGTTAAGTAACTGTAAGGTCATTCCAGGAGAAAGCCTAACGGCCCAACATCACCTTCTTGTCATGGACTTTAACGTCACTCCGAGGAAGAAAGTAGCCGAGAAACGTAGTCTTCGGATCTGATGGTTCGGAAGTGGTAGTGCTGAATGGACCAATACAGACCGATTTCTAGGCAGAGGTGAAAAGTCATAATCTTTCGACCGACACCAAAACTGCTCAGGATGCTTGGGATCGAGCTCAGTCGTCAATCATCGCGGCGGGCAGGCGAGTTCTTGGCCTTTCTATGGGATGGCGTGTCATCGACAGGGAGACATGGTGGTGGAATGACAAGGTGCAGGAGGTGACTCGTGAAAAAAAGGCTGCCTTTAAGAAGTGGCAGCAATCTAACTCTCCTGAAGACAGACTGGAGTACATAGTAGCTAAACGTACCAGTAAAAGAGCTGTAGCCAGAGCACGCAGTGAGAGTTTGTCACTATTGTATGATAAACTTGAAACTGTGAAGAGGCAGAAGCTCATTTACAAGCTGGCATGTTCCCTGGATAAAGCGACTCAAGATATCGCAAAATGTCTTTGCGTCAGAAATTCTCAGGGCACGCTGCTCTGTAGTCATGCCTCAGTGAAGGAGAGATGGAGAAGCTACTTTTAGGAGTTGCTGAATACTCAGCACCATGCAGTCTTCATTACGACCCACCGCCTAACTTATTGCCCCAATAACCCTTAACGAAACTCGTAATTGCCTTCGACGGATGAAGAACAGAAAAGCAGTGGGACCTGACGACATTCCGATCGAAGCGTGGAAATCGTTGGGCTCTCTTGGTGTGCTCATACTTACTGACCTTTTTAACCATATCTTGAACACTAGAAAGATGCCACACCAGTGGCGGCTAAGCTTCATTACTCCTATTTACAAGGGAAGGGGCAGTGTTCAAGACTGTGGTAGTTATGAGAGCGTTAAGCTTATGAGTCATACTATGAAGCTCTTCGAGCGCAGGAGCGACCTCAGGCTCCGCCGCAATCTCAATATGGATTTCAGCCAGGATCGGGTACTATGGACGCCGTTTTCGCCCTCAGAACATTAATGGAGGCATACAGGGATAAAAGGAGAGCTCTGCATGTGGCCTTTTTAGATCTGCAGAAAGCCTTTGACTGTGTGCCTCGTCAGTGCATCTGGTGGGCATTGCGATCCAAAGGGATCCCTGAGGCCTATATCGAGATTATCAGAGACATGTACCACGATTCCGCTTCTATGGTTACGACTGCTGTTGGCGACACTAAGCCCTTCCAGATTACAGTAGAAGTTCACCAGGGCTCGGCTCTTAGTCCGTTCTTGTTCAATGTGGTGCTTGATACTGTGTTGTGTGTGTAGTACTGATGTATGCCGATGATATAGCACTCATTGATGAGAACCGACTGACGCTGGAGCGTAAAGTGAACCTGTGGAAGGGTACGCTTGAGAACGGCGGTAGACTAAATGTGTCGAAGACCGAGTACATGGCCTGCGGGAGCCCGGACTCGGGCACTGTCGGTCCTGAACCAGCCGTTAAGTCGGAAAAGTTCAGGTAACTTGGATCCGTTATGCACGAGTCTGGAGGCATCGATCACAATGTCTATAACCGGATAAGCGCTGCCTGGGCTAAATGGCGGGAGGTCACTAGTGTGGTCTGCGATTGCAGGATACCGCCCATACTCTAGGGTCTGATATACAAGAGCATCATTAGACCGATTCTTTTATACGGCAGCAAATGTTGGCCAGCACTGTCTTGGCACACTCAGGAGCTTCGCATCATGGAAATGGGGATGCTGAGGTGGATGTGCGGCGTAACGCGGTCTGACCGCATAAGCAACACGTTCTTTCGAGGTAGTCTTGGAGTCCGTGACGTAGCGGATAAGCTCCAAGAGCGTCGGCTGAGATGGTTTGGCCACGTTACGCGCCGGCCTAAGAACTACGTCGGATGCAAGTGCCTTGCTATGTCAGTCTCTGGAGTGAGACCTCTCGGACGCCCAAGAA
>DWGR01003575.1:0-12005 GCA_018247715.1 Heliconius burneyi | reverse complement strand
TGTAGTGCGATTGGTGGAAGAAGTAAAAGATATAGCCAATTTAGAATTACAGAATGAAGATGTTTATATGAATACAACATTCGAAGAGTTTTATGCTATGGTCATATTGAAAACCCGTGGAGGTTCTACTAGCAAAGAGGTTGTATATGAAGGTGTAGAACTAAAAGTTAATAAAATGAAAATAAAGTTTCCAACACAATTATTTATCAATGGAGAATTTGTTAATTCGGAGAGTGGAAAAACATTAACATCAATAAATCCTACAGATGAGTCTGTCATTTGTAAGGTCCAGAGTGCATCGAAAACAGATGTAGATAAGGCGGTAAAAGCAGCACAAGTCGCGTTTGAGGAAGGTGAATGGTCGAAAATTAGTGCTAGAGAAAGAGGACAATTATTATTTAAGTAAGTTGTTTTGAATGTTTTATCTTTAAAGCGCGGCGTTGAGGCAAAGCGCGGCGTTGAGCTCTGCCACTCAATACGCAATGCCTCCAGAATTCTGCAGAAAGTAGGAAACGGAGTATCTTAACACTAGGTTGCGCTCTGACGTCCCTTCTGTGTGCGGGATACAGCGTGAAGCTATTTTATTTTTTTTTAAATAAGACCAAGAAGATTAATATTAATCATGACTTAATAAGCAATCAATAAAATTTCAATTCTAAAAGGTTAAAATTCAAATTTGTATATCTTTAACAGGTTAGCAGATTTAATGGAACAGCACAAAGAAGAATTAGCTACAATAGAATCAATCGACTCAGGGGCAGTGTACACTCTAGCTTTAAAAACACATATAGGCATGTCTATAGAAACCTGGCGATACTTCGCTGGTTGGTGCGACAAAATCCAAGGTGCCACCATACCTATAAATCATGCTAGACCTAATAGGAATTTAACAATAACCAAGAAGGAACCTATAGGAGTTTGCGCCTTGATCACACCATGGAACTACCCTCTTATGATGCTGTCGTGGAAAATGGCTGCGTGTCTGGCGGCTGGCAACACTGTCGTTATGAAACCAGCTGCGGTAAGCTTTTATTGATTTTTTGGAATGGATGTGGAAAGAAAAGAAATTCAATGCAACAAATCATGTACCATTACAGCTATATTTTCTTTTTTTTTAATCATCCGAAAAAATATTTTATGAAATAATTGTATCCAACGAACTGTCAAAACCTAACTTACTAAAGTAACTGAAATCACTTATTCGGCGCAATATGGAAGAAATAGGCCTCTTTACCTACCCCGCTGTGTGCGGGATCCAGCGTAACGCTAATAAACAAAACTTACTAAACTCGATATCAAATCTACAGGTATGCCCACTAACAGCCCTCAAGTTCGCGGAGCTGTGTGTTCTCGCGGGTATTCCTCGCGGTGTTGTCAACATACTGCCCGGTAGCGGCGCACTCTGCGGACAGGCCCTCGCCGACCATCCACTTGTTAGAAAATTAGGATTCACGGGGAGCACTGAAATTGGTAAGTATAATGTGCAATTTAAGGAAAGAAAATAATCAAAAAACCACGTCGCCATTGAGTCACGAGATTTAAAATACATTTTAATCTAGTAAGTTGGTTAATTTTATGCGTTTGCCAATGCCCTAAAGTACAGTACGGTCAAGAAGTCGTGGCCGCCCTGAAGTTAGCTGGATAACACTGCGCAGACTTGATTTTAGGATTTTTCTTATTTTTATTATTTTCTTCACGAATTAGCAATATGCGAAAGTTCTGAAAAGTTCACGGCGTCCACGGCTTGTTGACCGTACTGTAGATAGATAAATTAAAATGACGCTAACTAATCTTAGATCTCTTCGCATTTTCATTTTTGACTTGGTTACTTACGATTATATTTCTTTTGTTTTCAGGCCAAACCATAATGAAGTCTTGTGCTGTGTCAAACATGAAGAAGGTATCTTTAGAACTAGGCGGCAAGTCGCCTTTGGTGATATTTGAAGACTGTGAACTCGATAAAGCTGTGAGAAATGTAAGGATTATTATCAGCATATTAATATTAAAACGCTTAAAAAATTGTAATATTATTAATGTTTTGTTTGAATTATCTTAACCTAACAGACTCATAGTAGACAAAGTAGATTAAATTTGGCCACTAAGTTTTTTCCATCAAAATAAGATTATTAAAAAATACTATTTTTTTGAAGCCGTAGTGGCGCAGCGGTACAGGGGTGTGACTGCAACGCGACGGTTCGATCCCCACTCGAGGAAGTGAATATTTATTTACTTTTATATTTTCATTTCTTCCCTATGGTTTCGAGGCAGCATCGCGACGTTGAGTTCTGCCACTCAACACGCAACGCATCCAGAATTTGACAGAAAGTGGGGAGTGTCTTAACACTAGGTTCCCTCTGCCTACCCTACTGTGTGCGGGTTACAACGTGAAGCTGACTATTATTTTTGTTTTTGAGTAACGATATCATAAAAATTGTTATTAATTTAACTTCAATTTAGCCTCTTCCCATATACTAGCTACTACTAATAGATTAAGAAAAACTGTACTGTAATTAAATGTGTGAACAATTTTTAATGCGAGTTTATCTATTTTTTCAGGGTATGGGATCAGTATTTTTCAACAAAGGCGAGAATTGCATAGCCGCTGGACGGCTTTTCGTCGAGGAGAGGATCCACGATGAGTTTTTAAGAAGAGTTATAGAAGAAACAAAGAAAATGAGCATAGGAGATCCCTTGAACAGAGGGACAGCACATGGTCCTCAGAACCATAAAGCTCATATGGATAAACTTATTGAGGTATCATATATGATTTAAATATATTTTATATGTACATATATCCATTGACATGCATGTTTCGAAAATTCGGTTCATGTGTGGACAAAGTGGTGAAAAAAATGGGGGAAATATCTTAACACTAGGTTACATATACAGATACAGCACATCCTTATTTTTTTTTCTTCGTAGTTCTGTGAACGTGGTGTCAAAGAGGGTGCCAAGCTCGTGTACGGTGGCAAGCGCATAGATCGTCCCGGATATTTCTTCACCCCCACCATCTTTACTAACGTCACTGATGACATGTTCCTCGCCAAGGAAGAATCTTTCGGACCTATTATGATTATTAGCAAGTTTAGCAGCAAGTAAGTACTTTTGCTAATATATTTCTATTTTATTTGTACCTTCGTCCTATATGTTTCTACCTTGAGGCCGTCGTAGAGCAGCGGCACAAGGATATGACTTTGTGCGCTACAAGATCGACTGGTTGTGGGTTCGATCCCCACTCGAAGAAGTGAAATATTTGTGTACGTTTATAATTCATAAGATAACCAGAATTTTGATATTTGAATCCAACAAATAGTGACTCGCTATCTATTCACACCACTCACTTTACTGTCACTCAAGACGCAATCCGCTGACCTCCAGTCGGCGGAGAATAGGAAACGGGGAGTCTTCCCACTAGGCCTTCTGCCTACCCTACAATATGTAGCTTAAAAGAAATATAAAACTTTATTTTTCAATCAGAAACATCGACGACGTGATCCGCCGTGCTAACCACACGGAGTACGGCCTCGCTAGCGGCGTGTTCACCCGTGACATATCGCGAGCTTTGCGTTTCGCTGAACGCATCGAGGCTGGCACCGTATTCGTTAATACTTATAATAAGACGGATGTAGCTGCGCCTTTTGGGGGCTTCAAGCAATCTGGATTTGGAAAGGATTTGGGTACGTTAAAGTATCTTTTGTATAGATATAATATAAGTATAACCGTAGTTTATGTGACAGTTTTAATGGAAAATTAACAATACACCTAGTACTTAAAAAAACAGCTTCACACTGAATCCCGCACACAGCAGGGTAGGCAGAGGGAATCTAGTGTTAAGACACTCCGTTCCCCACTTTCTGCCGAATTCTGGTGGCATTGTGTGTTGAGTGGCAGAGCTCAACGCCGCGCTTTTGTCTCGACACCAGAGCGAAGAAATGAAAATATAGACGTAAATAAATATGTCACTTCCTCGAGTGGGGATCGAAGCCAGAACCGTCGCGTTACATTCACACCCTTGTGCCGCTGCGCCACGGCAGCTTCAACCTAGCACCTACCTAGTACTTAGAGTTAAAATATATTTCTTGAAAACTAATAGTATAATTATGAATTTAAAGTTTTAAAGAATAAATATATATTTAATGAGAATAAATATGAAATGATTGAGGCCAGCCGTGGCGCAGGGACACAAGCGTGTGCTTGTAAAATCAAAGACAAATTATTTTATTCAAAATAAAAATTTAAATAGTTACTTAATTTTTTGAACGTCAGATAATCTACCAACAGTAGCCCAAGCCCGAATAACTATCGAAAAGTATTCGAATCGTTGTCGATACCAATTTGTATAGGATGTTGTTCAATTCCTATGCAAATTGGTATCAACAACGATTCGAATACTTTTCGATAGTTATCCGTGCTTGGGCTACTGTTTACTAATATTCATGCCTCAGACCTGAGAAGAACCGGCGCGAGAAACTCAATGGGACTTTTTTTAAATCAATTTTAAACAAATACAATATTTAATTATTTGTGACAATGATACCTTTCTAACAGACTGGAGCAAGCATTTCATTCCCAACGCGTGTTATCATTTATAAAATCATTAATATGGTAATAACCTTTAACACACAAATGTCTTATTACATTTTTTTTAAATTGTGATATAGAATTGTGATTCAGACAGGTTTTGGGTTCAATTCCCGCTCGAAGAAATAAAACATTTAATAAGTTTAAATTACAAACAAAAAACTAAAAATTTACGAGTCAATGTCATTCGTTTTCAGGACAAGAAGCGCTAAACGAATACCTCAAGACGAAAACAATTACAATGGAGTACTAAATCTAGCTTAATGGAGCGAAATCTCTTCAAATTTGTCAAATTTTTATGTAAAAATATGTATATTTCAAGGCTGTATAGATGTAACTTTTAGTAAAACAATTTAATGTTTAACTAATATTATTTTAAAAAACAATTAATTGTAAATAATGTTAAGCCCATTTTATTATAGAATACAATTATTTATATTATGGGTTGTTTGTTTTTATTACCTTCAGCCTTTTTTTTATGGAAAAAGCATGACAAACGAGCGTACGGGTCACCTGATAGTAAGTGATCACCGCCGCCCACGACACCGCGTAACACCAGAGGAGCTACAGGTGCGTTGCCAGCTTTTGAGGCGGTTGGCCGCCGGAGCCCGGCATTACCTAATGCGAAACGCAGTGGCATAAAGCCACGTCGGTTCACGCCGGTTTTAAATGCCGGGGGTGGTAATGATCCGGTCGATGAACCCCCCCTGATTAGCGTATGCAGGGCACTCCCCTGCGATCGCCAACCCTTCACGAGCATCCATCAAAGCTCGTACTTTTTTCTTCAGGGGCGAGCTACCCTCGCCCCTCCCCCGCCCGGTGACGCTGTCAAGACCAATCCAGTAAACAGCAACAAGTCCATTCGAAAAAAAAAAAATGATCCGGTCGAGTCTGCCCATGCGTGTCGCCATTGCTGGCAACGTGACTCTCCCACTCGTGAAATATTTACCCCTATTTATGAGAGTAATAAAAGAGAGAACTAGTAACTTCTTAACATATCTTTGGCATGGGGGTCGGAAGGAGGCCCCCTCCATGCCCACCCAAGAAATTTTATTAACAAAAAATATACCCCGAAAAATAAAAAAAGAAACACTTTTTTACAATCATAATCGTATCTGTGCAAAGCTAAAGTCATACATGTGCATACAAACATGTCAGGATCCCCAAAATCATACAATATAAATGATGTATACATTCAGTACAATACGGTCAAAAAGTCGTGTACGTAAGAGTTTTACCTCTCTGCTCGCTTTATTTTACAGTCCTGCTGGCTTTGCTCGCTGTACTGATAAAAAAAATTACTAATGGAATTGTGTTCATTTTGGATATACTCGTACATATCACAACAATGAGTAAGTTTAGTATTTTTTTATTTAACATAAAAGAATAATTAAAATTGAATATAAATGCCAAAAAAATCTTAAATTGTTAACTAAGTACTTAACACAATACTATAGGCAGAGGGAGTGTTAAAAAGTGTTGAGTGGCTGAACTCAAAGTCGCGCTTGCCTCGACACCAGAGTGAAGAAATGAAAATATTAAATAATTTTATTTTCTCGAGAAGGATCGAACCCACGACCCGTTGCAGTTACACTCAGACGCTTGTGACCCTGATCTTGTGACTGGTATAGTAGGGAGGGCGCCAATTGTAGGCAGATCTTCAATATTTTACAAGTTACGCAAATAGATGCAAAAAATTGAACCTAACTTTCGTAATTATAAAAACTCAAATTTTTATATTTTTTGACAGTAATATTACAAAATGATATTGTCCATTGTGAGACACTATTCTGGCATGGACATGGATTTACCTCCTTGCCAAAAAAGCTAATAGCTAATAATAACATAATTAGCCAGTCGTGGCGTAGGGGCACAAAGTGTGACTATAAAACCGACTGGTTGTGGGTTCGATCCCCACTCGAGGGGACGAAATATTTATTTCAATTTATTCGCTCAGCTGTCGAGGCAAAGTGCGGCTTTGAGTTTTGCCACTCAACACGCAATGTCTCCAGATATCAGCAGAAAGTGGGGAACGGAGTATTCCCTCTGCCTACCCTGCTGTGCGCGGGATACACCGTGAAGCTGATTTGTTTTAACAACAAATCATATTGTTTATAAATAGTTAATTACAGTTAATATAAAATTGTTCTTGTCAGATATTACATGTAATTTTAGTATATGTATTACATTTTGTAGGCGTCATATGTTGAACGCGTGTATCTTTTAAACTACATAAATAGATTTTAACGCGGTTTTCACTATTAGACAGACTGCTACTACTGCAGCTGCTGCTGCACTGCTTAACCTTAGAAGATACATCTAAACCAATAGGTAATACGATTGAACATCGGAAAAAAATACCTAGGTATATATAAATAGCCACAATCGCTTATGTATCTTTTTAGATATCTTTTAAGATTACCAAATTTTTTTTAAATAATGTATTATTTGTGAAGGTGTTCCATAAACATAAATTATTCATCATAAATATTTAAATTATATACAAAATTTCCCATTTTCTATCCAATTAAATAAACAATATTATAATGGGTATTGTATATTTTATAAAAAAAAGTAATAATAATGAACGAAAGCTATATGTCAAATTGTGACATTTAAAAAAAAACATCGACGACAGATGTCATTGAATGACATTTCTAACAAATATAAATACAATTTAATTTTTGTCGCAAAACGAATTATTAAAATACCAAAAATGAGTAAAGTTCCCTTGAGGGACATTTCACCTATCTTACAGGCACTTCGAAATTTTCTTCTTGGTGTAAGTATTGATTTTGATTTTATCCTACATGTTATGTAACCTAACTATAAACATAGTTTTTGTGCTTCATTTCACTTTTATTTGTTCCTAAATAAAACATGTATTTTATTGTTTTATAAATATTTTTTGTAAAAAATCAATAAATATTTGTGTTTATTAGAGGAAACATACAAATGCCCTGAGATTCGAGCCTCTTATAGCCGCCAGGACTCAACCTCCACCTCAAATTCCCGATGGAGCTACCCATAAGTATGTTTTTAATAACAAAAAATATTACTTTTAATAATATTTCATAGTCATTCTTATTTAAATTATTTCATTTTTAGGCATGCTCACAATTACTACTATACACGAGATGGTCGACGTGAAGTCATCCCACCTGTATCAGTGACACAGCAACAGCTTGCAGATAGTAGTGCTGATAAAGAGTAAGATAATTTACATACATCTTTTTTCATATAAACTAGAAAAATCTGATCAGAGACCACATAATAGTGTTCATTCTATATTTTGGTCATCAAAGCCTCATTTATTATTAAAAGTAAAATAAGGTATTAAAGTAAATAGTATTATGGCAAAGTAGAAGTGTCTATGATTCTTACTCAGGATAATAACTTTTTTTAGCTTTACAGTGTATCCCACACATAGCAGGGTTTTAGCAGGGCACCACCAAATTCTGGAGAGTTCTGCTACTCACAGAACACTATAAGAGAAGAAATCAAAATATAAAATATTAATTTTCCTCAACTTTAAATCCAACTCTATACACTGTGGTAACCCCAGGAGAATAAAACTTGAATTATTCTCATTTCACCACTCTGGCAAAACAATGGTTCAAAATTTGATAGAAAGTAGAGAATTAAGTATTTTGACACTAGGTTCTTCTTGTTTATTCATTTGTGTGCCAGAAAAAGTGTGAAGCTGTAGCTGTATTATACGGTTCATGCTTAAAAAACATATCCTTATTTCATTGTCGTACATAAAAAATATTTCTTTTATTTCAGTACACCAAAATCTGCAGCAAATGTCAGACCCACTCCAGGAAAACTGTATGAATGGGACAAACATTATTAATTAGTTAATTGTTATAAATTATGTTTAAATTAAAGAATAAATAATAATAGATTGCTTCACATGATGTTACCATTTAATTTACCCATAAAAGGATATGACAAGCTACCTGGTATGTAAAATATAAAAATAGTGAACTCATAGATACATATTATACAAAAAAAAATATTTTGTCTTAGTTTATTTTATTTATTTATTTATTAAGGTTTGCTAGTGGCTATGACAATATAAGAGTTTTTAGTATTATACGAAATTCTTGCACTTATGCATAGCCGATTGAAACCAAACACTACATGCATTTTCCATGTTCGGAGCTTCACAATAATTATAATTGAATACTCATTTTAAATTACTTAATACAAGGCATATAAAAGTTGAAAATATACATTTATAATACATAAAAAATAAATAAAAATATATATTATAAAAATTATTATTTATTTATATTTTAAATATACATTGATGTATTAATTTCCAGTTATATTACGATAAGTATAAAATACTAATATAAATACATAAATATTAGCTTTGATGCCATCAATTAATTTAAGATAATTATAGCTGTATCCCACTGCCATATCATCACTGTAAAATCTATGGCTGTGGGTTTCATCTCCACTTGAACCTTTTATTATTTTGTTTTTTTTTCTCAATTTCAAATGGAATGCCTTAACACTATGTTCTCTCTTCCAACGCTCCTATATTCAAAGTATGCATTCAGTATTAAAGAAAGTTCTGCGTATAGTCAAATTAAATTCAAATTTAAAGGCTGTTGTGGCCCAGAGGCACAAGGTGTGTGACTATAATGTAAAAGCGGTATTGAGTTCTTTAGGTTTGGTTGAGTGCTTTGAAAATTCGGCAGAAAGTGGAGGGCAGAGACACTACGTTTCTTTCTGTTAACACTAGGTTCTATCTGCCTGAAGCTGAAAAAATATATATAAAGTAAGGAATTGCTACACAAGGAAAACAACAAGTGGATTCAAATTTTTTATTTGACACAAACAACACAAAAGTATTTAACACTTACAAGTTACAAATCAAAAAGTAAGAAAGATCTTTGTTTACTTATTATTGGAACATATTGGAACTTCCCAATGTACAAATTAATTCATCTTTTTATCTTCACGCAAGAAATTTCGTGTTGAGGTGGCGGAACCTAACGCCGCGCTCTATCTTGTTAGGAGAGCGAGAAAAAAAATCATTCCCCTGAATCGGCATTGAACCCACAACCCTCGCTTTGCTACTACTTCATTAAAACATCTTTTGATATTTCAACTTGATCAGTTCTCATTTAGTAGAAAATATAAGCTGTCACCATCAGAGATATAATGAATAACTTTACAAAAATACAAAACCTTTTCACGGCCTTTTCACAAGTAAGGTCATCAAGATATATTTATGAAACTCGACACTAATTCATTATTATATAATTAATATATAATATAACATGTACATTACATTTTTTTTTCGAACATGACATTAATGCTGTTAGCCTTAGTGGCTTTTACAGCGACACCGGTTGGTTAGGGAAGAGGGTGCTCATTCCCTGAAGAAATGTACATTACACATTTAAATTTCTTGATAAGTTTATAATCAACCTCTAATATTTCCATACAAATTGAGATTACATCTTTATATAGTGGGTAATTAGGTATACTCGTACAATAACAATAATAGTTATATATTATATACATAGTTAATTTAGAATTTTCACTTACTACAGATAATACATATATTTATTAAGAGTTTTTAATATTTTTTTCCAATGATAATATAAAGACCAGTGAAGAGGCCAGTCGTGGCGCAGGGGCACAGGCGTGCGATCTTAAACCCGTAAGATAGTGGGGTTAGAATCCCATTTAAGGAAATTAAATTTTTAATATTTTATTTTCTTAGCTTCGTTAATGAGACAAAGGGCGATGTTGAGTTCTACCACTCAATACGCAATGCCACCAGAGCTCGGAAGAAGTGAGGAACGGAAGCGTCTTAATGGGAACGCAATATCTTAACACTAGGTTACCTCTGCCTAACCTGCTATTTGCATGATACACTTTGAAGCTAAAAAAAAATAGCACTAATATTTTTGACAACATATAACAGGGTAGGCAGAGGGAACCTGGTGTTAATCCATTCTTTTTACCATGGACCGCCTAATTCTCCACACATTGCTTATTGAGTGGCGAAACGTTGACGGTTTCGCTTGGTAACAAAGCGAGGAAATTAAACTTATTATTTTCTCAAATAAGAATTGCACCCACAACCGTCGCGTTTACAGCAAATCGCTGCGCCATGACGACCCTCAATGTTACTAAATATTTTAAAAATATATACACTAACATATTTATAGATATTCGTTAATGCAAATGCTACAATTATATGAATTACTTTTTTTTTATAATGTCTTACTTTCATGAATATTTCTCATATATGATTTTACATTTACTAGTAATACGATTATAGCAATAAGAATAATTAAATATCTGGACATCATAGATTTCTAGACATTATTTTATTTCATTTTATACAGGTGTTCTGTTCTGTTCTTTCGAATATGGCGTTCCGAGCGTGCCAGTTGAGCACAAAATCACTTCGCCAATGTCACGTTGTATGGAGAACACACGAAAGAGGTTGTACGGTAAAAAAAAGAGAATATTATTCAACAGAAAAATGCATGTTTAAAAGAGATCCAGTTAAAATACTGCCGGTAGTCTATGGGTAGAGGACCTCAGGGCCTATTCATTTCACCCCCATGTATGTTAGGCGATTTTCAGTTATTCGGCAGATATTTGACAATTTGTGATTTTTGAAAAAATCGGATTCTTGAACGCAAATTGGTTGGTGAAGGCAATTAATTGGCAAATACACCCCGACTATTGCGTCGGCGCTCGTGATTTTTTTTTCTCAATATAGCTCAATAGCAGGCCTTTTATATCATGTAATGTTTTAAAAATATCGGCTTACAAATATTGGTAATAACATGAAAACAAAAATCATTTTTAAAAAAGCACATTTTTTCAAAAACTTTTATAGCCTGTAGCGCAAAAAAAATTACTGGTGATTTTTTTTTCTAGAAGTAATTTGAAAAACTACTGGTATTAGTATAGAATAATCCCTAAAAGTTACATAGGCGCAGGTCAATGGCAACATGTTAAAAAATGTTATCGAATCAGGAGACTGTAAAAAATTGTTATTCTAATTACAATAATTTACTACATTTAAATCGATTTATTACCATATTTACAAAAGTGTTTGCACTTTTTAACAGTCTACTATCACTAGACAATATTTATTGAGTACAAGTGTTTAGATATTGTAAAGCTATCTCAGCACAGGCCTTCAATTGGCTACCCATAGACAACTGTTGATCCGTCGATCGTGTTACACCTGTATATGTAGTACATCTTTAAATTCAATATTACAATAGCAAAAGTGTTAAATATATGAAGGTATACAGGGTGGAAGAGGCAGCGCTTCTTTTACTGAAACTGCATATAGGGTAAAATATTTCAAACCCGGAGCTAAAAAAATTTATCAAGATGCCTCAACAGTTTGGACGTAGGATTTTTTTTTC
>DWGR01003574.1:0-12008 GCA_018247715.1 Heliconius burneyi | reverse complement strand
AGTAGATCATATTAATTTTAAGGACTAAGTATATATTATTATTTTTTATTTCCAACACATAACAGGGTATGGAGAGGGATCCTGGGAACCTAGTGTTTTAAGACTCTCCATTCCCATTGAGACACTTTCGATTCCCACTTTCCGCCGTCACGTGTTGGTGGAACTCAACAAAAGAGGGCTTGGTGTGCATATTCCAATACATACTTTATGACATACTTATTGTACGCGTAGAGCAGGGTAGGCATTGTATCAACGAATTCGTTAATACGTCGAAATAATACATGTTAAGCGGCGGTATTTAACGCCGCCCATTGTTTTATCAAACAATGAAATGAAACGGATTAAATACTCTGATTGGATATCGAAACCATACGCACCATATTTACAATTACATTCCCACAAATAAAATAATTGTCATACAATCTTTTAAAAATCATTACGTATAAAAAAATCAGCTTCACGCTGTATCCCGCACACATCATGTTAGTCCACTCTCTGCCGAATTTTGGAGGCATTGCATGTTGAGTGGCAGAACTCAACGTCACGCTTAACCTCGACACCAGATCAAAGAAATGGAAATATAAACGTAAATAAATATTTCACTTCCTCGATTAAGGATCGAACCCACAACCGTCGCGTTACAATCACACCCTTATGCCGCTGCGCCACAACGCCCTCATTATTAGGTATTTTATTTAAAAATATAAATTTTTCGATTAAATTAATATTGTTAAATGACGTAACAGTTACCACATACAGTTTTAAATTTTTGCTTATTTACTCTACGCTTGAAAATTCACGCTTTGGCCGTATAACGCTTTTACAGAAGAAAGATAATAAACAGAATTTAATGGAACTTTTGTACACCTTATGATAATATTGGACGGTGCGTTGTTCATTTTCAATTCAATCGATTTCGATATGTATTTACGTCTTTTATACATAACAATTGCTTAATACTTCGATTTTATATCAATAATCCGGAAAATTAATTGAAATCTATACTTATAGTAAATCTGCAGAAAAGTCGTTTCTGTACATTGAAAATATTTAAGAAAAATTAGCCAGGGTGTTAAAGGATAACTAATAGAATCCATTTCCAGCATTATTGGAATTTTTGTCTGTTTGTCTGTTTATGTGATGACGTAAAAAGTACACAACAAATTTAAGCAACTTTTATACAAAAAAATTGCAAGTAATTCTAAGTAGGTTATAGTTTTTATTTCATTGTAATCGCTTCACTTTATAAAAAGATATAAATATTTAACGTTGTCAAGAAGTTTATATTTGAGAAAGAATGATTGTTGGGCGGTTCGAAGTTTGCCGACTCAGCTAGTGTAAGAATAAAATCAGTAAAATCACAAAAAATCTTAAATTTACACATTAATAATACGACTACTAAATATATAAAAATAAGACAATTTGTTTTAAAATGAATATGCATTGTCTGGTTTTACATTATGACGGTTATTAGTTCGATTCCCTTTCGGGGGAGATAATTATAAATAATCAAAACGTTGCTGATGCCGAAACCCCACTCTAATAAGACGTAAAAGGAAAGGCGAATTCGCGTTTTACCAAATAAAAATATACATATTTAAAACGTAAAAAATTTAATATTTATTTTTCATAACTCAAATCCCAAGCGCAGCCAATTCACAGCGTGATTCTATTATTTTACGACTACGAATTGCGCAAATCTATTCATATTACGTTCCTTTTCAATTCAATACCAAGAACAGGTAAGTGTTTATTAGCGAAGGCGAAGGAAATTTCTTGGTTAAATAATACCGAGGTCCACTTTAAGAGCAAACCTTGGTACGTGGGAGTATTTTTCAGATTTAATGCACTCCACTCCTATTGTTCTTAAGAGAAATATTTATTGGTCTCAACCAACTCAACGTTCGTGACGGTGCAAGCGGTTGTGGTAAAATCTTCATTTTTCATTTGTTCGTCCATACAATGTCTGCTATATATAGTAGCAGTACAGAAATCGTAAAAATGTGGTGGAAATATATGAAACGATTCAAACGAGGTTTGCGTTTGTTTTGGATTTTAAATGAAGGTATTACGTGTTACAGGAACGTGTTGGGGGAGAAAATGAGAAAGTATGTTGGTAGTTCAGGCTATTCGTGGTTTAGGGGAACAAATGTGACTGTAAACGCTGTGAAAGGTTTACTATTTTCATTCTATCGCTGTAATGACAAGGTTTGTTCGTCAGTAGACCACGGCGTTGTATTCCGTCATTCAACATACAATGAAACCAGAATTCGGCGGAGAATGCGAAACAGAGCGTCTTAACAATAAGTTCCCTCTGCCTACTCTGCTGTATGCGGAATACAGCATGAAGCTGAACAACAAATATTGGTAATATTTTTTGGTATTGTTTTTAATTTGTTTATATTATCTTAAATTCCAGGTATAGGGCAGAATGGGGGGGATATTCTAGACCATGCCAAGGCCCACACGCGGCTGTAGCGCCTTTGATGATTAAATAATATAGAAATCAATTGAGAAGTGTAATCTCCGTACACTAGTTATATAGCATATCCATGCAAATATTTTATATTATTTTAGCGATAAGTGAAAAAAAACAATTTATAAGAATAATAAACATGCTTGCAGATAAAACCATTTAGCCTTCTAACCTAGAATTTCTAAAAACCTTAGTGGATTTTAGACTAGAAATCTCACCAGTAATACTAATATGAAGAAAATTGTATTTTATATTGATAATTAAAAGATACAACAATGATATATAAACATTATATTATTCCTTATATTGCAGGATAAGCAGAAGGAACCTAGTGTTAGGACACTGCGTTCTCCGCTTTCAACCAAATTTTCGAGGCATTGCGTATTAAGTGGCGGAACTCAGCACCGCGCTTTTACTTTGGTACCAAAGTTATGTTTATCATTTACCTTCAGTAGAAGATAGAAACGGGATGATGATGATGATGATATTGATCAGCAAGGTAGGCACCCCTGGAACCTAGTCTTAAGACATTCCGTACCCCAATATCTTCGGTTAGACTGAGCTCATCACATGAGGTGATCACTTTACAACTCGCAATAATTTATATTGAACAAAAACTAATTTACAGCTTAAATAAAACGAATGACTGATACAACGTTACATTTCAACTGACCCTTGAATAAGTTCACAAAACTGAAACGTTCGTTACTAATTCCCAAATCTTTATTTATCCGTGAAACTTTTTTGTAACTTCTGTAAAGAAATCCTTGAGATGGTGACGGTTCGTGCTTATCTAAGTAAGATGATTGCCTTTTGTACTAAAAAAAAAACTTGAAAAACATTTGTAAATGACGTATTTTTCGATTCGGACGTGTTTACGGAACTGAGAAATATTGTTTACATCCTGTAGACAGAGGGAGCCTCGGTACCTAATGTTAAGACACTCCGTTCCCATTAAGATTCTTCCGTTCCCCGGTTGCTGATGAATTCTAGAGGCATGAATGAGACATCAATGTATTGGATGGCGGAACTATATGCCGCAGTTTAATATAGCTTAGAAATCTTAATCTAATATACTTATTTGGAGACGTTGCACGCTGTTCAGAGTCCGATATTTTATAAAAAATCGGGAAACAGTTTAAGTAGTATTTTAATCAATGATTTATTAATGTGGGTTAGTCGAACCCCATTTAAAGGAATGATTTATATTTAAATTATTGTCATTTCTGAACTTTGGCTGGCAAAGCGTGGCGTTAAGTTTCGACACTACACTCTATCGAAAATAGGCCAGTACATGTACTGTACTGCAAAGTGTCTTAACATATTAGGTTCCCTCTCGCTTAAAAAAGATATAAAGCTTCTACACAGTTTTCCTAATAAATATAGACTTGAATCTTAATCTTTTCTCTACATCAGTACTGTATACAAATTAATTACATTCATAATTTAAATTTTGCGCCGAAGACGTTTAAAAAATATATTCAAATATTCGTGAATGAAGTCGCAATCAAGCGCACTCCGTAGTAACTACGATTTATTCACCCTTGTTCGTTAACTCGCTTATTTTCTCGTTTACAATGTGAACATAAATATTTATGTAAGAAAATCTTTTTTCTTCACCCTGTGTTCCGCCCAGAGGGACCCTGGGAACCTAATCTTGGGTCATTCTGTACACATTAAGATACTTCCGTACCAATAGATTCCGGATAACAGAGCGAACTCAGAAAGAGAAATTAATATAACGAAAACTCAGAAGTTTCGATTGCCTCGCTGATGGTTCATGTCATTAAGATGAGCGGAAACTAATTGTTCTATTAGGATTTTGACGTGAGGAGATTATACTAAATATTCCATAAGGATGCTGCTTAGCAGTTTGAGGAGTGATTGACATTTCTTTTTTAGTTTCACGCTGTATCCCGCATTTCAGCAGGATAGGCAGAGGGAGACTACTTTCTGCCGAATTCTAGAGTTATGTGTTGAATGACGGATGTTTTCCGCCAAGCTTTGACTCGACACCAGAGCGAAGAAATTAAAATATAATGGCTGTAAAACCGACAGGTTGTGAGTTCGACCCTCACTCGAGGGGAAATATTTATTTAAAAGCATATTTCCATTTCTTCGCGTTGGTGTCGAGGCAAAAGCGCGGTGTTGAGTTCCGCCACTCAACACGTAATGTCTCCTACCCTGATGTGTGTGGGATACAGCGTAAAGCTGATTTGATTTAATCTTAGGATATTAAATAACTTAGAGAGACCTATCACCAACAGAGAGTCTCACAGAGAGTTGATGAGGATTTATTTCCCAATCCAGATTAAAAAGCCAACTATTTCTAAAAATAGAGCTAAAATCTAAAACACATTATCATTTTACTAAATATTTTCTACTTTAAGTATCCCACATACCTCGTTATCCTTATCTGCGTCCTTAATATGTTGCGCTATGAAGCGTACACTTTGCAACGCCGCGGCTACTTCCGGTGAAAGATGGCGCGGGAGCATGTTCTCGGATTCAGTTACTAGGGGACAAAAATGTCTAATGATCGAGGGCAGTTGGCTCGAATTTAAAAGTTATTTTCTTTCTTAAGTGTGAATTACATAATAAAAATGTTTAAATTTTTTTTTTGAATTTGTTAATTTTAATATCATAATTCTCCTGAATGAGAATCAAACCCACTACCAACACGTTTACAGTCAGATGATGGCAATATTATTTCAAATATTAACAAATTATGAATATTTTAATTAACTCGAAACATATAATGGCGTCTTCATTAAAATTCTCTAATTAATTATAATTTTCAATACGATCTCCTATGAAGCGTTAATATCGCCACAGCGGAGCGACTTCCGGTGAGACAGTTTTGTGGCAGTGTGGTCTCAGATTCAGGATAATTAATATATATGTATTTATATACAATATTTACACGGAGAAAAGAAAAATATTTTCAATAAAACATATAAAAATAAGAGGACGGCTCAGCGCAAAGGCACAAAGGTGCGATTGTAAGGCGACGGTTGTGGGTTCGATTATTATTTATGAATAGAAGACTCTGCCAAGAAAAAAACTCAGCATTGAGTTCTTCTACTCAACACGCAACGTGGCACAGCGTCAAACGTGTATGATTGTAAGCGTGATTGGTTCGATTCCTACTCGAGAAAAAGAAATATTTATTTAAATCTATAATTTCATTTTGTCGCTCTGGTGTCGAGGGAAATCACGGCGTTGAGTACCGCCCTACATCATGCAATGGCTCTGAAATTATTTATTTCTTTATTGAATCAACTTAATTTTCGGTAATTATAAGTATAATTATGTTGATTTCAAAATAAACTATATTTAATATAGTATGATGGGTTTGTAAAAAGAAGTTTGGATTTCTTAGCGGCGTTGAATACCGCCACTCAATACGCAGTAGCTTACTTCAAGAATTAAGCGAAAAGTGGGGAAACGGAAGTAAGCTTAATATAAATAAAACGCAAACTCATTACCTGATGGTCGTTGATGTATACCAGCACCGAGCATATCGTCTTCAGGCGCAGGGGATTTTCTATAGTCTTCATCATCGCCTTTGGTGCTTCCGAACGCATCAGTTAAGCTATCCCTGCAATATTGGCTTAGCTTAGAATAGAAAGCATAGTAATAGAACTCTTAATGTATTTTGTAAATCTTTCTTTTTACAGGTAGGAGGAAAATCTTTATCAGCCAATTCGTTACAGTGGCAGTATAAATAAAAATATCTTACAAACATAATTAATTATATTCTAATACATAGGGTATTTATATCAATGTCATTGTGGAGTAGTTTTAATATCGACTGAGCGTAACGATCGTGGATTCAAATCTGACTTGAAAGAATATTTATTTTATTGATTAGGCTAAAACAACAAAAGGTTAAATAATAATTAAAAATTAAAAACCCTTCTACACAAAATGATACAAGTGCTATAGAATGTAGTCAGAGCTGTAAATTCTATAACGTTTACTAGTAACCTCTGAAGAGTTCCAATATTAAGGTCTTGGCTCCATCATCACACCAGCTCTTTGATACAATAATATTGTATCGTTACCTAAGCTACGTTGTTGTATATACGTAAAGAAACTTTAATACTATTATTACAAGTGGTTCAAATTCAAATAGATTTCATAAAGACATAATAAAGTTAATAAAAATAAAATAAATCAGTCTCACGCTGCATCCGGCACACAGCAGGCTAGGCAGAGGGAACCTAGTGTTAAGACACACCATTCCCCACTTTCTGCCAAATTCTGGCGACATTGCGCGTTGAGTGGCAGAACCACCTCGACACCAGAGCGAAGAAATGGAAATATAAACACAAATAAATATATCATTTCCTCGTGTGAGATTGAACCCACAACCGTCGCGTTACAGTCACACCCTTGTGTGACGGCCTCTATATGATAAAGTAAATAAATAAAATGAAACTTATAGCTGTAAACGCCATACTTTCAACATATCAGCATCAATTTACTAATGCAAATTAACATCAACTTACAAAATATATCTATCTACCTACATATTTCATTCTAAACACAACTAATAAATCCATACGTCCCAACTTAGCACACAAATTATATAACACGAACTAAAATTACAGCTAATTCAAAACATTGCCCGCGGCGTAAACAAAATGGCGCGTCGTAAAATACTTTACTTATATTTCACGTCTCATAAACGGTTACGGTAAAATAAGAAGCTTATAAAAAGATATAAAGTCACGCTTCAATACTTTCATTATTCACAATAAAAGTTACGAATCGTAAAAAAATTTTCGCAACGGCCTTTATTATTCGTAAGCATAGATTTTGGCGTTTGATTTTTATCTATTTCCGGAAGTTAGACTCTATGGCTTTGTTATGTAAACGAGGTTTCTTTGTTCTAGCTAGAGGATTTAGTGACCACTATCTCTGTTTTCCTTACATTCATATAATCTTTTTCCTAGCATTAAATCCCGGCTATTGCCAGGGTCTGCCTTCCTACTTTATCTACTCCACTTAGTACGGTCTTTAGCGTACATTCATACAATGATACAACCAATTGAGGAAACCAGCCAACGGTGGGGATAGTATCTTAATAGGAACAAAGTGTCTTTACATTAAGTAGATTCCCTCTGCTAATTGTGCTATGTGCAAGATACAAAGTTAAGCCGCCAGTGAGGAACAGAAGTGTCATAATGGGAACGGAGATTCTTAACACTAAGTGTCCAGGTTCTCAATACCTACTATGCTTGGTGCGAGATACGCAAATTAAACTTTAAAAAAACAAGAGTTTGAAGCCATCGTAGCGCAACGGCAATAGTCAAACGGCACCGTTTGGCTATAAACGTAACGCTTGTGGATTCGATTGTCCCTCGGGGAACGAAGTTTTTTTATTTCCTCGCTTTCGTAACAAAACGACAGGATTATATATTACTTGTGGAAAAGTGGGGAGTAGTGTCTTAACTTTAGGTTCCCTCTGCTTACCCTCCCGCACATGGAAAACAGAATGAAGTTAAATAAATTTGCAATCAAGCGAAAATACTCGTACAAAGTAATTACCACAAACGCCGTAAAAAAAATTTTGCAATTAAAATATGCAATTAAAAATTGCACATAAAATTTAAAATTTACGACACGTATTTAAATTACATCAATTTACATTTAATTTATTATTAAAGACAATTAACCCTTTCCCATTCAAAATATACATCAAATCTACCCTAAAGAAACCTTTCCCAATAACACAAAGCAAAAATAATCAATGAATTTTATATAACCCTCTAAATAATTAATTAACAACAAAATGTTTTTAAATACTAGCGACCTGCCAGCGGCTTCGCCCGCTTGAACTACATGATTATTCATTTAATAAACAGAATCTACTGACAGTCGTAGTCAAGTTTAAAGTAAATCGGATCAGTATTTTCCAAGATTAGCGTGACCATACATACACAGACAGACAGACAAGAAAATAAAAAAAAATTTTTGCTTTCTATTATTCTTTTAAAGTGTCCCTCTATCTATTTCAGTTAAAAATATTAAATGAAGAGGCAAAATATATTTACTGTTTTATTATATATATAATATATAGAATAACTTATTTGTAAAGAAAATAATTTTGTACCTTTATATTTCTGAGTATGTGGCATCTATATATAGCAAATGGTATAAAAATTTATACATATTATTTTTAGTAAGTACGTCTGTAATCACACATTAGGCTGTATTTAGACTTTAAGCCCATCGTGGTGCAGTAGGACAGCTTTTGCGAAAGACAGACAGTTGTGAGATCGAAGCGACCGTTTAACAATTGGTGGTGATTGCACGTTTTGGATTCCGTACCTCAAAAGGTAAAAACGGTTCCAGGTTCATTTTGTTTTCTGTCCGAATCTGACTCGCTTTTGCTAGGTTTTTATCACCTTTATAAGGAATCTAATCAAAATATAAGTCCAGTCTAATAGAAAAAAAGGATTTTACCACTCACCTCATTTCAAGTTCATTTGTATATCCATTAGACACGAAGGTGTCATCGTAGTCAGGCAGAGAGTACTTGGTACGTCTCATCATGAGGAGCTTCGGCATCAGCTGTAGGAAAAGCTTCTTCATCCACGGTGACATTGTGTGAGTTGATGGTGACCTATAGTTATTTCTTATTATGTATGAAATTAATAATTTTTTTTAAATATTCTAAAATGATGTTTTTTACTTAATTGTGTAATATGTTCAATTATGAAAAATATTCAATTTAAATTGAAACGTTTTGCAGAAGAAGCATACCAGTAATTGTTATCTAAATCTTAAAAACATTTATAGATATTTTATCGTTTTTTTTATTTTTTTATAATCGTGGATATTTTATCTGTCATTATGGATACATTATATCTCTCAGTTATTAGTATAAAATTATATATGTATTGGTAACTCCAAACCAGAACATGATTGAGCCAAGCATTCTAAAATCCAACACAAAATCATTTAATTGAATTATAAAGTAACCCCTACGACGAGGCTGTTCGTGGCGCAGAAGTACAAATCTGCAGCTGTAAACGCGATAGTCTGTGGGTTGGATTCTCATTCAAAAAAATTTAATATGTTTATAATAAGCTTTGATAATAAGGTTAACTGTGGCGTTGAGCTCCGCCACTCAACACACAATGCTTTCAGAACTCTTGAAAAATGGAAAATGGAAGTATTTTAATGACGGAATATTAATAATAGTTTCTCAGGTTCCCTCTGCTTACCCTGTTATGTGCGGGATACAGCGTGAAGCTATAGAAAAGTTACCACAAGATTATTCTGTTACTTGTATATTATAATTCTTTACCACCAATTATTTCTATTTATCCTGTAATAAATATCTATCCAAAAATCTACATATTAATTATCATAATTACAAAAAATAACTATTTATTTAGCAAGAAACACAACAAAATGAACAAGAAATGCCTTCAAAAATCAATAATGTTTCCACTTTCAATCGCATTATTAAAATTTGACTTAACTCTATTCCATGACTTTTAAAATTTAAATTCAATTTATAAAATTGAATGGAAATTGGCGTTGGGTTTTGCCACTCAACACAGAATTCGGCAGAAAGTGGGAAACGGAGTTTCGTTTCGTTAAGTTTCGTTAAAGGAAAAACAAGAATGATGAACGCTATCGAATTGCTTAAAGCAAGCTATTTTGTTACTTCTAAAAAAAGTCCCCAGCACTGTGTATCTATCTCTTGTAAACAAGTCACAATAAGACATTTTTTGAAAAAAAAATATTGAAAATAGCAAGGTGATGCTTAAACGTTTTGTATTTGAAATGGATATTGAAGCTCGTAAGCTCGTAAGTTTCAAAACAATTTCCCAAAACGTCAAATATATCGATCCCTATTGAATGACCATGGTACAGAGGCCCAAGGGTGTGACTATAAACGTGACAGAATGTGAGGACAGGATGTATCCATTCCTACCCAAGAAATTAAATATTTAATATTTCCATTTTCTTCGCTCTGACACCAAGGCAAAAATCCAGCATTGTATTCTGCCACACAACATGCAATGCCTCCAGAATTCTGTGGTAAATGGGGAACCCTTTGACTTCCCTGCTGTGAGAAAGAAGGTGATGCTAAAAAAACCGTCCGTTGACATAACGTTTTCTCCATACATTTAAGTATACCACTTTCAAAACATTCGTAACTATGCGCATTCAATAAGCTGCACCGCATACTATATTTCACACGCCATTGTCTCGTTATCGGATCGTTACAATGAGGCCGTAGATTTATGGGCCTTTATGCCTGAATTTTAGACCATCCATTTTATTTTGCAATTTAAACCTAGCGATGATAAAGGGTGCTCTGTTTTCGTAATCGAGTGTATTATTTTGTGTTTCAATTTTTACATAGATGCAATATGTTCCATGATTTGGGCCAGTGAAATATATATATATATATATATATATATATATATATATATATATATATATATACTTAGTCTGGCAATAAATACTGTTACAATTAAAAAACATATTACTTTTGAATTTGGAATCTGTTTAAGTTTGGAATTTCAGTTTGCTATAATTCAGCAATATTTAAAATATAAAAAGACTATATTTATGCTGAAACGTCTAAAGAAGCTTCTCAATTTATCAACAGAGTACGACATGGGCATTATCAGACTTTAGCAATCGTTTCATGGGATGGATCGTTTGATCGTTTGAGTCCAGTCGTGGCGCTGGGGCACAAAGGGTGACTGTAAAACCGACTGGTTGTGTGTTCGACCACCAATCGAGGAGATGAAATATTTATTTTAATTTATATTTCCACTTTTAATTATTATTTTTTTCAACTTCACGCTGAATCCCGTATGGATCAAATTAGACAAAGGGAAACTAGTGTTCACGGAAAACACTCCATTTCTCATTTTTCGCCAAATTTTCGAGACATTGCATTAATTAGTGACGGAACTGAACGCTTTGCTCGACACGAGAGCCAAAAAAAAATTCTGAGGATTTTAGGAAATTTATGAAACTGATAATTTGTTTGTACTAAAACTGAATATTATTTTCAGGTGTTTTTTAAATCGTTAACTACTTTGTCTTGTCATAGATGTAGCCTTGTCGTAGATATGTTATAGACTTATTGTAAAAAGTTACCTTGTCCAGCACAAAATTTGAAACCCCAGCCCAGCCAATAGTTGCACCTATATGAACACTGGTAGGTTAAAATGTTAATATAAACAAAAACACGCCTATAAACACAAAACAACAAAACAGTCACAACATTAAGACATTCAACTACAAACACAATAGCAACATTTTAAAAATGAGAACAACAATTTATGTAAAAAATAAAAGCACATAAGTCTTCCTCAAATGAAAATGAAAAAAATAACAATAGCAAAGAAACAACAGGATAAGACTTACCTGAAGTGCACATTCAGTACGCACACCGTCATCCAGACACTGAGCGACACCAATATCATGGTGAACAGCAAATACTTCCCTAAGAGGGGTATCGCCAGCGACGTGGGTGGTATAATTTCGG
>DWGR01003573.1:0-12008 GCA_018247715.1 Heliconius burneyi | reverse complement strand
CTTTGTCTAATAATATATAGATATTAAAAAAAGTTTGTATGAAATTTCTTAAGAATTTTTATATGAACTGCTCCAGCCTGTATAAAGCAAGGTAGGCAGATAGAATTTAGTTTTAAGACATTCAGTCCGTCATCGTTTCATTTTCTTTGAGACTCTATTCAAATACGACATAACTCATTTCCCCTGAGTCGAATCGAATCCGCAACCATTGTAATTTTATACCCAGACACTGTGCCTCCGCCCAATGTGCCAATAAGTAAATAATTTCTTTACCAATAGATATTCACGCAATCCATTTGACAGTTCATATAAACAGAAAGGAGTGCCAAATCACTCTATCCACCATTCCCTTCAATTATATACAAAAAACCATTTCGTTAATTTTCACTCTCATTATTTTTCACAAACAAATTGTTTAGTAACGAAGTGAGCAGATTTTATTACGCAAAGTAAATATTCTTTCGGCGCCCAATATTTTGAAAGCCGCGAGTCTTTAAACGTCCTTTTACAAACCACATCAAAGGAAATATGATCGTTGCGTTGAAATAAATTGTGTGAAAGGAATGTTAGAATAACTAGATTTTCAGTACAGAATTTTAGTTCCAAAAATAGCCTATGGAATGTTTTTGATGCTATTAAAAATCTAGTTCTAAATTTACTGTTGTTTTGAGCTTCACGCTGTATATCGCATAAAGCGGGGTAGGCAGAGGGAACTCAGCGCTAAGATACTCCATTCCCCACTTTAAGCCGAATTTTCGAGATATTGCTTTTTGATCGTGGCGTCCTTTCAAAACGAAGGGAGGAGTAGGCAGATGGAACTTAGTGTTAAGACACTTCATTCTCCATTTTCTGCCAAATTCTAAATACACTGCGTGTTAAGTGGCGGAACTCAACGCCGCGCTTTGCCTCGACACCAAAGCCAAGAAATGTAAATATAAATTATCCACGACTAGTCACGCTTACACTTGTGCCCCTGCCCACCGCATAATGGTGGTGAATTTAAATTAATTCCATTTACCTGCCGCTTTCCGATACAGAAAGCGCTGCGTTGAGTTCTAAATATCTCGAAAAATGCCTAATGGAGTCTTAACATTAAGCGTCAATCTGCTTTTTTGCTAAAACCAGACAGCGTAAGCGCTTATACCACTTCAAAAGAAATAGCTATATCATTATATTAATATTCCTTACAATATACAGGAGCCCATCTGTATATGAGATCTATCTATCGGTTGCGGATGTTCCGAGATGAGTTAGGTCGACATATGAGTGATGTTCCGGTGCTTTGACTTGGCGAATAATTTATGACTGCACGTGACTTAAATACGTGAGGACGTTTCATGTTGTTAATCTTGTTGTACAATTTAGAGTTAAGTTTAGTCGGTTTATATTAACTGTTCTAGTTAAGTTTGAATAGTTTGGACTGTTATTTGTAGTCTTGGGTTTCATTTATTAGATGAAATTGTGGAGGTGTTACCTCGGCCATAACGAAGCGCGTAGAAAAATTATCTTCAATTTATTTTGATTGAAGGTTCTACGCACAGCACAGCAGGAGAAGCACGAAATATTAAGTGTGAAGTGTCTGGCCAAAGTGTGGAAAAGGACAACCAATTTGTCAAATAATTTAAACATTTTTAATAGTATTCCATATTATAATATATGCTTAGTAGTTTGTTTTCGAGTCCCACAGGGGCGCCCTTACAGTCGTCGACTTCCTCACAGGCAGCCACTTAGTGGTTGTATTTCTTCAAGAACAGTGTACCCTCTTCCCTAACCAACCCGTGTCGCTGTAAAAGCCAATAGGGCTAACAGCATTAACCTCATGTTCGAAAAAAAAGTAGTTTGAGTGAAATACAGCTGCGATTTTTTTTTATTATAACCAATTTTTTAATCCTAACTTAATCCAGACTTAAGAATGATCGAATCAATTGATGACCGTAATCATCATATAAACCAATTATTGTTTCAATGAAGAAAATTGGATAAAATATTTGAATATTATTAATTATTTCGTTTTACGCTTTCGATGGAAAAACTCGATCTGTTATTTGAATTCGCGTTGATCCTCAGTTTAAGAGATAATCCTGTGATATTGGATTTATCAAACACTTATTTAAAGATTCTTTTAGGAAAATACGATTCGACGCGACGGTGGGTGTGCTAACAACGATTTCAATTTAAAAGGAACATTTGTTTTTTATATAGAAATTTGTATGTATGTATTTTGGGTTCAATTATGTATCAGTATCATATTACGTGTGGAACGGTGTTTTATGTAACATAAGTTTCCTTAATAAGATAAGATTCCAATAGAACAAAAAAAAAGTAAATGTGAAATGAGGGACTAGTTTAATTGAATAATGCGTGTCTCGTTGACTTCATCGGCATACTAATGCTAAAATTAAACCTGCTTCACGCTGTCTCCCGCACACAGCATGGAACTTCGCGGTAAGAAACGGGGTGCCGTTTCTCACTTTCCGCCGAATTCTTGAGGCATGTTGACGTTGAGTGGCGGAACTCAACGTCAATATGTCTGAATCTGGTCTAAAGATAAATTTAGTAATATTTGCCGATATTGCAGCATACGACTGTAAAAACGATGGTTGTAGGTTCTGGTTCTCACTTTGGATTATACAACATTTATGCATTTAGTTTCGGTCGTCCAACACGCAATCTCTGGAATTCGAAGTTGAACACGGAAAAAGAAATTGTAGATGGAAAGCGGAGAATCTCTCTGTTTAATTCTCAGTATAATAATTAAATTAAATATAATAATTCTTACAAGTAGCACGATCAACCAAACAAATTGCTTAGTGTTGTAATATAAGAATAGACTAATAAAGGAAATACAATAACAATTGAGCATAAGTTAACGTAAATTACAAATAAATATTAATACGGCACTAAAAGTAAACGTTGCTCGAATTAGTTGAAATAATCTAGATACTAAAAGCATTATGAGCGCTCGAAACTCGATTACGAAGTCGTTCAATGGGCGTCAGAATAAACGACTTCAAATATCCATTATAGCTTCGTACTTGTTGATTATATTATAGTGCCTTTAATATAATATTTTAGTGTTATTTTGCTAATTTTCAGAATAGATATTAAATTAGGGTAATGCTGTCTACGTTAAATGGAAAACACCTGTTAGTGAAAATTTGTTTCAGTAATAATAGTATGTCAATATTTACTTATTTTTTCCGCAATATTTACACAAAGTAATGAATTTGATAATTTGGATTAGTGTAGTCTATATTTTTTCTAGCTTCACCTCGTATCCGGTAAACACCAAGGTAAGCAGAGGGAACCTAGTGTTAAGACATTAGTTTACCTCTTCTTACCCCGGTGTTCCTGGTTTTGCATCTAATTTTCGAAATATTACATGGTGAGCAGTTGTCTCAATGTTGCGCTTTGTCTTTTTACCTGTTTGACTGATTAGAAATATTTAGTTCTGGAGTTGGAGTTGATCCCACAACTATCGCTTTTGCTAGCCGATATAAAAAAAATTACAAATTATAGAATAATCTAGAAAAATCATTATAATTTTTAATTAAATTATCTGCGATTTCAGTGGATCAATAAATTTTCTAAATATACTTTAGGCCGACCCAACAAATTCACTGGACCATCAGGTCCAAAAGATAACATAATAGATAAATCCAGTGACGGTTCACAACATCTTTATTAATACAAAGCCAAGTCAATAAGATAGACGGAGATAATGGGATGTTTCAGAGTCACTGATTCAGAAAATGAATTATGGAACCCAAAGTTGCGTGGTTCCGGCCGACAATTTTGCTTAAGAACGCAGCTTTAAGTTGGTGCTAAGGTTATTGTACCTTACTACCTTTTGTGTTAGTGGTTATTTGTATATTAAGCAAAAAAAATGTGGTAAGGAGTATATTTTTTTTCTCATTTTCACCATGCTTTGTTTTGCGTATGAGGCATTCTTTATAATTTTTTCTCATAAAGTAAAAATATATTCTGTAAATAAATATTTCGCATTAGATTTCAAATTTCTTATATAAATTACCAGAAGCCAGTCGTGGGGCAGGGCACAAAGCTTGACTGTAAAAACTACTGGTTTTGGATTCGATTCTCAATCGAAGAGATGAAATAATTATTAAAATTTATATTTCCATTTCTGTAGGTGTAGAGGAAAAAAACCGCGTTGAGTGAGAAACGGAGTGTCTTAACACTAAGTTCCCTCTGCATATCCTGTGGGATATAGCATGAAGCTGTTTTTTTTAATTACCATATTTCATCAGTATCGTCGGTGAATAAATTATTTTAATTTCTCCGTTTTGATAAGGTAAAGCAGTCGGAAAACGGAGAACAGTGTGTCTTCATACTAAGCTCTTTTTGCCTAACTTCTTGTATGCTTTTTTGCAACACTCCGTATCTCGCACGTAGAAGTATAGGTAGACAGAACCTAGTTTTAAGTCAATTCCGTACTAATACTAATATTTCGGCGAATTCTGGAGACGTTGCGTATTGAGTGGTGGAACTCATCGCTGCGCTTCGCCTTATTACCAGAGAGAAGAAATGAAAATATTAAATACTTCATTCCTTCTGGTAGGAATCGTACCCACAACCAGCCACGTTTTTAGTCCCACGCTTGTGCTTCTGCGCCACGACTGGCCTTACTATTAGTTAAAGCATACAAGTTACCAAATTCTATTAGAAATATATTCGTTCCAAAACAGAATCGAATTTATTCAATTTAAAATGTTTACATAATCTTTACAAAAAGGTCAGGCGTAATATAAATATGAAATGAAAAATTTTCGTTGAAAAAGAGATTATTAAAATGTCAAAAGTATCGCATAATTGAACACGGCGGAACAAAAATATTGTCTGAACTGACTCAATGAAGTAAGTGAATGGGCAATATGATATGGTTGAATTCGACCTATTTACAGATTAATAATACAGTTTTTAGGGTTCCGTACCTCCAAAGAAAAACCAGAACTCTTATATAATCATTTTGTTGGTCGTCTGTTTTTCTGTCTGTCGCGTGCGGGTATCAGGTTCAAATTAATACTTTATGTATATCTAAGTCTTTACTTTTATGTTAAGTTAAAATCTGACTTTCAGGTACTCTTCCTAAGAGAGATCTATGGAATGTTTAGAATACGGACTTGGTATCATTTTTAGTAAGACAAATTTGGGCTATTTGAAATATTGCAGGACTATGAGGCTGTCGTGGCGCAGACAAGGGTGTGATGTAACGCGACGGTTGTGGGTTCGATCAAGGAAGTAAAATATTTATGTACGTTTATATTTTCATTTCTTCGCTCTGGTGTTGAGGGAAAGCGTGGCGTTGAGTTCTACCACTCAACACGTAATGTCGGCAGGAAATGAGAACGGAGTGTCTTCACACTAGGTTCACTTTGCCTACCCTGCTGTCTGCGGGTATAGCGTGAAGCTGATTTGATTTGACTATTGTAATTGGTCCTTCCGAATGTTAATGTATTCGTATGTACATATTTGTCTGTCTGTATATATTTAATTAGTTCATTTTTAAATGGCATATAAAAAGCCAACTTTAGAAGTTCCAATATTAAACAAACATTAAGTATCAAAATGCTTACAAAGTTTGTAATACCCAAAAGAACATCAAAACTTATGTAAAATCTTCACATTCTAATATACCGCAAATTCAGTGTGTAGCAAAATTTCTCGTGCATTACGGCGGGAAATAATAGATGTCGGCTTTAATATTTCTTCTTAATTAGTTTCGTGTGTGTTGTGGGTTGCGAAAGTTCCGCGAGACTGAGCGGTGAACTTTTAAACGTTTAAATTGCGAGTCTACCCTCAGAATTTCCTTTTCCGTAATGAATAGATTAATTTTTGATCTCGTGATATATTCGCTTTACTGATTGGTTTAATATTACCAGAAGGAGCAGGTATATCTGATTTTTATTTGTTGAAGCCCTTTTGAAGTTGTGAGATGGTTTCTTACTATACGTGGTGGTTGTAGGATCGAATTTTACTCGGGAACTTGAATACATTCAAAGACTATGTTTATTTGTTTTGATTGCGAGTTACAGGCATTTGTCGCCAATCTGAAAGAAGAGTGTGAAAATAATGGCCTAATCTTCAATGCGAGATAGGCAAAAGTATTTGAAAGATACAAATTTAAAGTGTTATTCCACACTTAGAAAAGAAAAATACTTTGAAAACGTAAATATTTGAACGTAGCGGGATTCAAGCTCGCGCCTCCTGGAAACTGATCAGGCGCTCTGACTACTGAACGTATGGCTCAGTGGTCAGAGCGTTTGGTTACTTACTGAGTACCTGACTCAGTAACTGACCAGGCGCTAAGTAGTCAGTAAGTTACATTACTTGTTAATATGTTTAAATTAAAATTTTCAAATTACGCTTACGCTTACCCTTATATATATTTGACAATATATACGGACTATGTACATCTCAGTATATGTAGTTTGCATATGAATTATATCGCAAATTCAACACTAACAGTTAACTGAATTATTCACGTGGAGTTTCAGCTGAAATTTCGAAGATAATATCATCCGCAACGCTATCGGATATTTATTGGCATCATATTTGTGCTATATTACTTAAAAGCTAAGTTCTTTTAATTTTTAAACTTATATTTGATGGAAAGCTTAATTTAAAAAAATATATGTAATCTCTTATATATTTTTAAGTTAGATAATAAAACTGTCGAGGTAAAAAGAAAGCACATTGTTGATTTCCACCACTCAATATACATATTGAGTGATAGATGTTAAAGTGGCGGTATATGAGGAAAGGAGTGTTTTGATACAGGGTTCTCTCTGCCTACACTAGTACATACTACTACATTCTGTACTACTACTACGTACTACATTCAGTAAATAGCGATAAGGTAAAAAAAACAATAAAAAACCTGTTTGCTTTGGACTTTATTAAACAAATAATAAGAAAATATATTATCAAATATATGAAAAGTTAACCATTTGGATAGATTATAATATATTTATTGTAATAACTTTCGTATATAGACACCCAGTAGGTGTTAGAAGACCATTTTGTAAGCCTCTGAGCCTTTATCAGTTAATCCCAATGCAATCGCTGAGAAATATTCATAGAATATTGCATTATATTATGACCTATATGTGTACGAAGTCCCGAAATTAGGTCACAAGCGAACTTCACTCTTGCATAGCAATAATCTTTTTTAAATTTTATGCATCTGTCTGTATGTAGTAGATAGAGGTCTAATTAGGACTTCCAATCTCGGTATTGCGGGATCCCGTATCATTTTCCACAAGTACGGAATCCACGGGATTTGCAAAACTGGAAAGAATTAATTATGCAAATGACTTTTCCCGAAACACGATCCCGCGGGAAATTTATGATTTTATATGCAGTTTGATGACAGTGAATTTTGGCCTTTTAAATTCGATATATTTGATAGTGAAGAAGTGCGGAAGTCGTATTCAGATAATTGCAGTACTAGAACAGATCAAAACAAAAAATAGGATAACTTCTAGGATTACTTTGTTGTCTGTTTGTCATTTATCTCGAGATTATGTGTAGGTATGAAGCCGTAATCAAAACTTATACTGGGTGGAATTGTAAGCACCACTTTAAATGAAACCACTCTATAAAAGCCTTATATAAACCAGAAAAAAAATCCCAAAAATGAAAAAGGTATTTTTTCATACAAAATAAATAAAATTATCGTTTTAAAATAAAACGCCATTTGTAAAGAATTACATAAGTACGCACACAATAGTCTGTATATGTATGCGTCACAAAAAATACAGGTTGGATAAAGATCGTGAAATAAAAAAAAATAAGTCCAAGCTGTTGAGGTAATTGAATAATTTATTTGTATATACAACTTCTTTTAAATATTTAACCCTATATGATGTTTCCGTAAAAGGAGTGCTGCCTCTTCGTACTCCCCATGTACTTACAGTTTTGATTACAAAATATAGCAAAATCGATGCAATAATGTTCGTATCTTTTGTTTGCGTTTATTTTTAAGCTTGATTTTGTTGCTTTAAGAGACCATAGATATAAATATTTGGTTTTCATTTTAGCTTGATAGCTCCACGCGACTTTGTGATAAAGTAATGGATTATAAAGTGTTCCTTTACGGGTTCCGTTTTTACCCTATGAGGTATGGGATTCTAAAAAAAACAACTATTAGGGTGTGGTACAGCGGTGCATCGTCTGTTTATTAGCTCGATGGTCGTGTGGATACTATTGTTACTTATTTTAATTTCCTCCTTGTAGCTTGTAGCTAGACAAAGCGTGGAGTTGATTTCCACTACTTAACATTTAAAAAAGAAAAAATATAGGCGGAAAGTTTAGTGTCCTAACACTTCTCCTGTTTACACTATCATATTGATACAGCGTGAAGCTATAACAAAATATTACTTTATTGAAATCACGTAGGAAATGTACGGCAGTAAAATCTAAAGACTTATCCTGCAATATATGACATACGGGCACCCGTCGCCATTACGGTCGATTGAATATTTATGAGATTAGCGATGACTAGTCGGTTCATTGCCGTTTCAGACATAAAAATTATGGCCAATGACATAACTATAACGTTTTAGCTAAATTGAACTTATAATATTATCTAAGAGGTCCAATGTGGCGCAGCGGTACGATATATGACTGTAAATGCGACGGTTTTAAGTTTGATTCCCGTTCCGGGGATTTTTTTTTTCCGCTCTGATAGGAAGATAAAACACGGCGTTGAGTTCCACCACTCAACAAGGAATGTTAATTGGATATAAATTAGGGAAAATTATTTATTGAATGAATGATTTTCTTTTTTATGATAAAAGCGTGGCAAACGAGCGTACGGGTCACCTGATAGTAAGTGATCACCGCCGCCCACTACACCGCGTAACACCAGAGGAGCTACTGGTGCGTTGCCAGCTTTTGGGGTGGCTGGGCCCCGGAGCCCGGCATTACCTAATGCGAAACGCAGTGGCATAAAGCTACTACTTCACGACCGTTTTAAATGCCGGGGGTGGTAATTATCCGGTCGAGTCTGCCCATGCGTGTCGCCATTGCTGGCGGCGTGACTCTCCCACTCGTACTTTAGTCGCCTCTTGCGGCACCACCAGTACCAGGGTGATCCTATTCTAAGCCGGGAACACACGGCTGAAATTTGAATTTAAAGGAAATCAACTGTTCTGCCCTAGCCTATTAAATATAAACATTAAGTAAATTTAACCCTACCACATACATAATATGTATCTACTGTCTTAATTAAATTCAATTCATTAAATTCTAAACAAATGGTCCACCTAACGGCCCTTAGCGGCGGTTATGGTCGTTTAGACAAACATTAATGAACGCGCGTGTCATTACTGACTACTGAGACGAGGATCTGGACCGGAATATCTTAAGCTAGATATTTCTTAGAAGTCTTTACGATAACTCTTTTAAGCGTAATTTTATATAAACGTAATTTGTTAAGCATAAAAAGTGTTTTTTAACTTGCTCGTTAGTGGCAAAAGAATTTATAGGACCGACATGGGAGTCCTTGATGACGATGATGTTGATTGTTATAGATCGACGAAATTATATTGTTAAAGTAGAAACACTTGTCACTGGGCTGGGCTGCCTCAAAAGCTATATTGTAAGGATTTACATAAATAAAGATGTTATTTATTTATTTATGTACTTAAATTCTTTTCCAATAAGTTAATAATGTATATTATAAAGAAAAAGTTAATAATGTATATTATTTAAAAATGAAAGATAGTACTAAATTGTAGTTGCGGATTCAAATCAGAATTAAAATATAAATATACTATATTTATATTTTAATTCAGATTAGATTCAGAATTTCATACTATAGAAGTAAGCCAATGGCCGTAACACCACTATATACACGACAAACATACAAAAATATTAGTAACTCGTGACTCTCGAACACAAATATATCAGCGATCGTTATATGCGCAGTTTAATTCATATTTTTTTTCATTATTTTTAGTGCAACGTGATTTTTCTGTGAATAGACCGAGGCTTTAACAATTTTCGTTCCTATTCCATTCTCCCGCACCCTGTACTGGTCTCACCAAAAAGTAAAATCTTCCTTCAATTTAGTTTGATGGCTTTTTTTCACTTTCATTTTGTCGGTATGTCGATTGCTGATCGATGCAATTGCTAAATGTAAGGTTGAGACGTTTTATATAACGTTAATGAAATTATTTTTATTAAAATATTTTTAAGTAAATAGATTTTTATACTAAGATTTTGAAACTCTTTAACTGGAGCAATCGCGTATATTACTATTTTATTTTTTTCAATGTTTAAAACAAACATATTCCTTCGAGATCAGCGTAGCGCAGCGTGACAGCGTCTTGCTGTGATTGCAGGTTCGCTTTTCTCGATGATCTCTGGTAGACAAGACCACTTATATCGCAATGTCTTTTAAAAGTGGGAACAGAGTGTCTTAGCATTATATTTCCTCTGAAAAGTCAAAAATCTAAAAAAAATGAAATACTAGATACGCATTACGCTAAATTAATATTGAAATTTAAATGATATAATTTACCATTTACACTTTGAATATTTTTTTGCTAATATTTATTCAATTGGTTTCAATTCTCTGTTATAGTATTCAAATTATTTTTGTTAATGAAACTTTACGGTTAATATGCTATAGTGAAATTCGGCAGATTTTTCAGTTCTATAGGATCACAATTAAAAATATTTTAGGATTTAATAAAGCTCGATGTCGTCATATTGCTATGTTTTGGGTTCGATTTTCAATCGGAGAAGTAATCATTTTCATTTTCTGGTTCTGGTATCAGGACAAAGCGGGGCGTTAAGTTTTGTCACTCAATACGCAATATCTCGAAAACTCAGGGGCAAGTGGAGAAACGAGTGTCTTAACAGTAGGTTTTCTCTGCCTATTTTGTTACATGTAAGATACAGTGTTAATACAACGTAAATTAAAAGTGAAAAAAAATTACGAAACGAGCTCAAGATTCTATGCTCATCTCAAGCTGTGAACAAAAATAAACGGATGGTTATAATAAATAACATTCATGAGTTGCAGTCGTTCACCGAGATGTCGTTATTATATAAATTTTATAACTATCAAGTGATGTACCGCGCCGAATATCATACGTGAATGATATGATTGTTTTGACTTCGAAGCTTAATTTTTTCTGCGCTTTGAGGCACCATAGATCTAAATATTTCATTTTTATTTCAGCTTGATACCTCTACGCGACCCCAAGGTATATGCTAACAGATGGGCAAAAAATTGATCCTATAAGGATTCCGTTATTAATATTATTCATAAAATTATTAAAAATGTGTAAAAATACCAAAAATAATGAGACTTTTATAGTCATTTTCATACAAAGTTTATTTTGAAACAAAAACGAGGAAGAGAATTTCGTCAGTAAAAAGTATTTTAAAGCGCTGTATAACAAAAAGATTCAATGGACTGGGTTATAAAAGTTTTAAGGCTTTGTTATATTTACCAAAGTGCAAAAAGGGTACGGAAAGCTATTTGTTACCTACCTCCGTATTTATAGAACTATAAAGAATATGTATATATTTGTAAATATACTTAATATGTCTGCGACTTCGTGTGCATGGAAAAGTATATAGCTTTTTGTTTATGAACCGATAGAAATAAAATAATAATTAAATATTAAGGGAAATTTACCAAAATACTTATACTCAATAAATTATTTAAATACTACTTTTCCGTTTCTGAGACAAACGTGAGCAAAGGCACAGACAAACAGATAAAGTACTTATTTTTGATCCCATTACTTTGATAAATATTCCCAATACAACTATTGGGTGCTTGTCTCCAATTCAGGCGGAAGATGAGGAACATATCTTAAACTCTGTGTTTACCCTGCTCAGCGGGAAAAGCTGAACCTGCTGACCTACTTACTACGACTCCGCTGTCCACCTATCTGTCTGTCCGTTTGTCCATCTATAATAAGACGGTATCTCAAGAACCACGACTGTTAGGCAGTTTAAATTTTCAC
>DWGR01003572.1:0-12008 GCA_018247715.1 Heliconius burneyi | reverse complement strand
TACAAAGAAAATTAATATTTTTTGTTTTGATAAATGTACTCGTTAATTCAAATATTTTTTTATTACATTATACAGATTAATTAAAAGTAACGACGTTTAGCCCGATCGTGCCTCTCTGTCGTTTGATCCGCGCAATTTTTTAAAATGACAAAAATGGAATACTCGTCCATTCGTTAGGTTGTTTGTTGAACGCATGGCTACTGAGCCATTCATACATGGCTGAGGTCAGAGCACCTGGTCGGTTTCCAGGAGGCGCGGGTTCGAGTTCCGCTACGTTCAAATTATTATACGTTTTCTAAATAAGTATTTTTCTTTCCTAAGTGTGGAATTAATAATAAAGTGTAACACTTTAAATTTATTAAAAATTGAATATCTTACAATATTTTTTTTATTTATTACCATCAAATATCCATACAAATATATTTTACAATTAATAAGGCACTAAGGTAAGACACAAAAAACCACGAAGGTTTGTCTCGAGTACCATAACTCGTCTAAATTAAAGATAATTTATTTTGGTTGCTTCTGGACGATCCATATTTGTTTACGAATTAACTTTAAATTTAACTTCATACCGATAATCAATTGTTTTGGAATGATTACAATGGATGATGATATCGAAAGAATATTATTTAACAACTACAAAGAAGAGTAACTACAAACGAAATAATATGGAAAACGAATTTCCACTTAAGTACAACGTTACAAAAAATAAATACCTTCTCAAGAATTCAAGTTGATAAATAAAACAGTCGATACGATATTACGTAGTCAACTTATAGTAGAAATAGAAGTTGAAAATGCATTTAAGCCGTGCCTCTTCACTCCCCCGGCGCTATGCTTTCACTATACTCGTACATCTTAAAAATTTTAGCGTCCTCGATTCAAAAGAAAATTTTTAAGATGTCATATTGCTATTCTATTTATTATTTTCTTTACTGCTTAAACGTGGAACTTTTTAATTTGATTATAACTGTTTTTATTAAAATGAATTCACCGTGTGTTAAAACTTTTCCAGCACGTAATTAATTGATTAAAAATAAACAATAATAATGATTTGGTAAAAACATCTTACCGAATCTACGGTCTCTGTATATTAATATTTTCCAAATAAATATCTTCTGAAAATTTGAATCCTTAAAGGATATAAAATAATTTATCCTAGTACTGATTGAATATTTACTTATATTATAGTAAAGTTTTACTAGTTTAGAAAAAACCCGGACAAGCGTGAGTCGGGCGTATCTACCGAGAGTTCGGTACAAAAATTGGAGATCTCGAGCTTTTTAGCCAGACAGAGCCCTGTCATCTGATACCTCACTTGAGCGCCTTACATACCAAATTTTGACCCCTTTTAAAGCTATTATTTTTTAGGATTTAACCACAAATGAATACCTTTTTAGGTTTTTTCCTAAACAAATATGACCGGTAGATGCTGGCTGCGAAATTTCAGAATTCTAAACACTCACGTCGAAAGTGTATCCCTTATAGTGTCAAAATACACGGCCATATCTTTTTAAGTAAATGTAGTAATACGGTTTTTTTTCAGGAAATCAAGGGACCGTAGATCTGAGTACATTGTTCAAATTTCAAGTCAATAAGACAAATGGACAGACAACAAAGTTATCTTATATGGGTTCTTTTTTACTTACAAAGTACGGAACCCTAAAAAACATGATTATAAATTTAAAAATAAACTAAAAATATTAGATATTTTTAATAATTTCCAACAAAAACAAACCCATCGTTACATAAACAATACAAACATACTTAAAACAATCTCATGTACTTTAGTTTTCGCATAGCCTTGAAGATAATTGTGTCGATCCGCCCGAGATGCTCCGCGTACATATTGTCTGCGAAGTTATTTGAGATAATATCTACAAGTTACAAGTGCACTATTCAACTTATGCTAACATTGTTTTCCTTTACATTTCATTTGATATATCACACACAGTACAAAATACATTCTCTCTTTATTACACAATAGTTTCTACAATCTTTTCTGTATTATGCTGTATACACAATTTTCTTTATTAATTATTTTTAAACAAACAGTTGTGGTACGATTTTAGAATAATTGCTTGTTATAAGATACCAATTTTCTCTTTATTTTTACGTATTTTAAGTACACTGAACGCACACAGAATTATTATCATTATTATTTTACTTTTTTTCCCTCATTTGGAGTAGGCGGACCTAGTGTTAAGACACTGTTCCCCACTGTCCGACGTATTTTCAAGATAATGTGCGTTGAGTCACAGAATTCAACGATGTGCTTTGTCACCAGAGCGATGAAATGAAAATATTTATACATAATAATTCGTACTTACTCGCGTAGCTTAGCAACGTGTGACTAAAATACCGTTCATTGTCGTACATAATCCTAGAATAAAAAATATTTATGTAAATATAATAATTTTATATTATATTTACTAGATAATAATTTTAAGTTTAATTAATTTATTTATCATATGGATTAACGTTGTATCACATGAGTGTGTGATACGACAAAACTATTGTAGATGAAATTCGCTGTGAGGATAGTTTCTTTCAGTTTTCCGCATTATTTCGTAAACTTTTTTTTTTTATGGTATAAGGACAAGGCAAACGAGCGTTCGGGTCACCTGATGGTAAGTGATCACCGCCGCCCACGACCCCGTGCAACCCCAGAGGAGCTACAGGTGCGTTGCCGGCCTTTCGTAAGCTATGACAGAGTTAACCTCTTACACTCAGTTATCTTGTCTTCGACCGAATTAAATAATATGCGTTTTGAGTGGCAGAGTAGACCGCCAGGTTTTGTTTTATCAAAGCCGAGACATTCAAGTGTTTCTGGTAGAGATATCTTTTTAAGATAAATTATACAACATTGTACACATTTTTCTATTATTTTATTATTTTTTCTTGTGTGGTACATGTATAAATAAAAAAATATATTATTAATTCAGACGGGAATTGAACTAGTATAGTTAGACTGACACACCACACTACCACATGATATTTTTTCCAATCCAATAAGGCAAAATATAGCGTTAGGTTACGCCACTAACACGTAATGTCTATAAAAATCAAGGGAAAAGTGACAAAAGGGGACATTATTATTATTAAAATTGTAATTATTTTCACATTGTATATTTATAAAAAGATATTGAGAATGATATTTTTTTCGTTTTTAATATATTCATTATAAACTATATGTATCCACGTATATGTTCTTAATATATACGTGTATATTTTATGCATATATTTTAAAAGCGGTTTTAGCGGCCCCCCCGGCTTCGCCCGCTTGAACTACATACTTATTTTTCTTATTCTTTATTTATAGCGTTCCAATACATGATTATTCATTTAATGAACGGAATTGACTGACAAACTGTCAGTGACAATCATATGTTGATGTCAATGACTAATTTAATTTACTCGTTCAGAAGCAGCCTTAAATGTTGAATTAATGATTTGTGCAACGATTAATAATATTCTTTGTAAAATAACTGTAATAGTTGCATATTACAAAAAATACCCAATAGTCCAATATTAAAATGGAATCCAAAATAATTCATCGAATAAATGAATCGAATGTCGAAAATATTTAATTGAGAACCTCCTGCTTGTTTTGTAAGTTGGTTAAAAATACACTTTTATTAGAAGTATAAATATAGATATGGATTGCTTTATATTTGCAGGCAAACTCTTGCCTAGAGTTCATTCAAATGCCGATAACTTTTTTTTAATAAACTGATTTTGATGAAACAAATAGATTATGAGTTAAAACAAAGCAATTGGTATAAGTTTGAAGTAAATTGGTTCAGTACTTTCGAAGATTAGCGTGATCATATATAAAGACAGACAAGAAATTAAAAAAATAAATTTTTGCTTTCTATTATTGTTTTTAAGTTACCCTCTGTCCATTTATACTAAATGTACAGACAAAATATTTTTACTGTACTATTATATATAGAGATAATATCACTGAAATGATCCAATCAAAAGCATGATTGATCTTCATAGATAGCAAGTATGTAATTATTAGTATCTAATACTGATCTGCAGCTAAGGCGTGATTACAAGAACCTATGTATATTCATACATGTGCATGTAGTGTGTATGTAAACATTACTCTAACATTATAATAGCCAATAGCTTTTTGGTTCTCTCTGCTTATCCTGCTGTGTGCGGCAATACGTGAAGCTTTCTTTCTTTTTATGAAATTTTTAACGTAATGGCACAACCAAACCATAGCAAATCTTTGAATATTGGTGAACTGATACATAACAATAAAAAACAGAGCGACTGCCTACAAATGTATATATATATATATATATATATATATATATATATATATATACATATATATATATATTGTGGTTAAGATGTGAATGTATACTTTATTAGATGAAGAACTTGGACGAAATCCAAGAGACGCATGCTCAAATCGTGTCACGTTCATATTATTTTTATACAGTATGTTAAGAATACTGAGTGTGACATTGTTATAGTTTAAAATGTAACAAAATAATAAGAGAATAACTAAAATCCGACAAATTATTTGCTTTGATAGCAAGATTGTGCAAGATCTTTCTACAAAATGCAAGCAACAAAATCATGTCATGCAATTATTAAGTCCTGCAATGGCTGTTCTATTAACGACTGTAGACGCAGTGCTGAAGATACGAGCAATTTGAGAAATCTTATAGTCTCGGTTTTAAATTGAACAGCCCCCGACTATAACCACTCCTACAGCAGTGTACAACTAAGTAGACGCAGAATTATTAAAACCCTTACTGCGGAACAGGATCACATCGGGCTACCGCGGTACTCTCAGTTCATGTGGATGAAAGAAAGTCAGTAGTTTTCTTCTTATATGAAGGACCGAAAAAGGCCTGCCTTGATCTCTTAGTAGGAAATTTTTACAATGTTGACCATAAACTGAAATGTACATTTATCTCCGTAGAACTCCCAGAAAAATCTCAGAAATTAGTCCCGCGCCAACTAAAAGGATATTACTTAGACAGTGACAAGAATTACTGCGACAGAAGGTCTCTTCGGCCTATCTTAGCAATAGTGGCCGGTGATCCGAAGCAAGACAGCGCGCGTGCGCCACTTTTTTTGTCGTAATAGCTAGACGTAATGTTTACTTGACGTAATCAAAGATGAGAAGCAATGGTAGATGAATACTAATTTTATTAAACAGATTAATTATTATTGACGGCGACAATGAAGAAATATTTTGTTATAAGTAAACAGTAGTGAAGAAATATATTGTAATAAATATTTTATCACAAATTAAAAAAAAACTGTTTTGTTTCAGTAAATCAAGTACTGCGCTTTGAGAGACTGTGAAGAATCTTAAAGTAGTCTTAGTCCCAAGAAAAAACATGCAAAAAATTAAAGATGCAAAATTTTACCAAAACCTTAGCATGTTTTAAAGATTAGATTTTTTCTAGATAAAAGATATAAGATGCATTTATGCATCGTTTCCGGTGCAGTTTATATGAAATTCGCTGCGTAATTAAAACTTATAGACTACTTACTTCTCGTGTAGCTATAGTTATGAAATTTGACACGAAGTGAGAACTTATTTCATAGAAAAAAATAATTACAAACTTATAATTGTAGTTCATTTCAAACAAAATGAATACACGCTTCGCTCTCAATCATAAGTTTGTAAATTTTTATAACTTGTACTACCCGGTGATCTTCAATCCTGAAATTGGTGTGCGAGTCTGATTCATTTATTTATTTATTTGCTGTAATTCTTTATTAGAGATTGCTTAAAGAAATAAAACCGCCTCTACATACATTTCATATTCCTAATATTTTTCTATATTTTCCATTTTCTAATATTTTCTTATTTTGTGTGCAATAACGATATCTCTATTCTTTTGAGTAACAAAAGTACTAATAATTAACTATCTATTATAAGTTTCTATAAGAATGATTTTATATCTAGACATTTGAAGATATGAATAAATAATGCATTTGCCCGTATAAAGTAAGGCCTTGAGTAAAGATATTACTGTATGATATATAATTACAGTACATACCATTCTGCGTAAACGTATATTATTATCTATTACAAATTGTTCCTTCTATATAAGCTTCACGCTGTACCCGCATACAGCAGGGTGGGCAGAGGGAACCTAGTGTTAAGACCTAATTTTGGAGGCATTGCGTGTTGAGTGGCAGAAGACAACGCCGCTCTTTGCCTCGACACCAGAGCAAAGAAATGGGAATATAAATTTAGAAAATATTTCATTTCGTGGGTTGGGTTGGGTTCGACCCACCTATATTATAAGAGTTGAAGTCATCGCGGCATAATGGAGCAACTCCTGACTATATACACAATGGTTGCGGGTTGGTAACTTGCAATACTCTGGAGGCAATACATGTTTAGTGATGGAACTCAACGCCACTCTTTGCCTGGACAACATAGCTAAGAAATGAAAATATTAAGTATATCATTTTCTCGAGTGGAAATTAAACCCGACCCACCACCTGTTATGCTTTCAGTCACACGTTTTTCCACAGTCACACAGAGACAGTACTCGTAGTATCAAGACACTCGGTCCGCTTATTTTCGCGTGCATTTGAGACATTTCATATTAAGAGGCTAGACTCAACGCCGAGTATTATTTAGCCAGAGCGGGAAAAAGAAAATCATTTGTTTCTTCGATTGCATTTAGTACAGTCAGATTACATATACAACATATACTTTAAAAATATATTTATGTATTTTAGAAAATTTTTCCTCTTCAATAAAGAAATCGTAATATATAAACGTCAATTATCCTGATATATCGGTACATAATATATTATCACACGCACGTAGGATAAAGAAGGATATGGTTATTTTATCCTGGACCCTCAAGGTTTGCAAGGTATAGGTAGAACATAAATAACCGTGACCTTAACACGTATTTATGGCCTTTGATAGCAACCATAACAAATGATGTGGCGTTGAGTTCTGCCACCTAATACGCAACGTCTCGAAAATTCGTAGAAAAGTGGAGAACGGTGTCCTAATACTAGGTGGGAACCTAGTACGCAGTTCTGAGTACGCTGCTATATACGGCTGCTATATTTTTTTCCCGGTCTAGAAAGACAAAACGCGGCGATGAACACCGCTTCTCCATACACAGTATCCTTCATACTCGTATTTAAGCGGAAAAACAACGTATCTTGATACTAAGTTCTCTTTGCCTACTCTGCTTTACGGGATAAAGCGTTGACTTATAAGACATGCGAAAAATATTTTCATTTTATTTTAAATATCTAAAGATTGCTCAGTGGCATTCAAACCTATAAACATTGCTTAAATAAATACTAGTTACATACAAACCAGTTACGCTACGACAAGATAGAGCAATAACATTTATATTCATGACTTTTATCCAATGTCATACAAGTCTACTATTTACATTGAATTTTCTCCCATGAAGTAAGTGATATATCACTTTTATCATAATAAGATAATAATCTTTCAATGAAATAATTACTAAAGTACTTGTATTACAATTGCAAATATATGGTATCTATTGTTTACCTTTTGAAAATGAACAATTTGAAGGGTATTCATAGAATATATTAACTTGGTATTTATAAAACAAATTATTATTATTTTTATTTATATAACTTTGTATTTTTGTATATTTTTTTATCTTTTTTTTATACTTGGTATTTTATTACATTTTACAATTTCAAACTAGTTTTATATTTTAAAAACATGTTTAATTTACTATTTTAAATACTTTTAAAGTGTTATTCCACACTTAGGAAAGAAAAAATTGATACGTTTTCTAAATAAGTAAGTTCAATTTACGTTTCATTTTGAAATCCGAAATATATAGAGGATATTTTGTATATCTTAAGCGATTCCCCTCATAAGGAGATCAGTTCTAAAAAAAGAATAAGAAAGGTACTTATAAATCCTTATCAATGAATGTAAGTATAGTACGATAAAGTATGGTAAGGTATGAATGTATACGATAAGTAAATCTCTCGCAAAACACTGTACACAAATACTACTCATAACTTCTTAATTTCTTTAATAAAATATTATGTACGTTTAATAAATTATAATATTTTAATGACTCTAAGTACTGCTGTAAAAGATAAAGTACGTAAAATTTGTTGTTTCAACAAGAAAATATCACGCGTCTACAGTATTTGTAATCACAAAGTCAAAAAATATTCTAGATTATTTTCATAAGATATTTTTTTGTGACTTTTCTTGTGACCAAACCTACCTGAGAAATTAAAAAATATAAATACGAGTATTAGTTTATCTGTAAGCTTTTACTTGAAGCGAAAAGTGCAGTGAATAGTATTAAGTAAATATTTAATATAGTTTAAAAAGGGTGAAAAAGAAAGAGGAGGAGTAGATGCATATTTAATATAATCTACTATGTACTAGTGTAATCTAGAATTGTACAGTACTTAGAATTTTGTTAAAGTATTTATTATATGCATGAAAAAGCCCATCGCACTGAAGATGCGATGGCGTTAGTTCGATTTACACAAAAAAAAGCTGTCAAGGGCGAATACCAACGTATGATTATTACAATTTTCTTTTCTTTTTCATTATTAAGGTTTAAAAATGTCATATAACATAATATCATATATGTATATGAAGAAGAAGACCTTCATACAATTTTAATATTTTGGCAACAATTATGTTAGTTATATTATTTTAATTATTAATAATGAAAAAGAAAGAAAGTTGTAATAATCATACATCAACATTATTATGATATATTGTGATGTATAAACATATTAGACAAGCGAGAGACATTATTTTTAAATTGTCTTTCAGATCGTACACTTGTGTATCTCAATCATGTGTTAGATATAAGCATGTCATTTTGATTATTACGCTGATAATATCGACGGGTAAAAAGAAAAAAAAGTTATCTATAATTTTGGGATGTCCTTATTATTGCAGACACTCAAAAAGAAAATTACAAATATTTTCTTACTCTTTGCATTTTTACACGTAAAAGAAGTCAATTAAGGCTGTTTCTTAAAATTGTACGATGTAGTCGTAGATTCTTATGAATTAAATATTCGCTGAAAGTACGCGAGGCGCACAATGGGGCCGCGGTCAGTTGTACCTACTGACAAGTCAGTTAGTTATATTTTTTATAACGTTTTAAAGCTTGTGTATAACTATATATAAGAACGGTATCATATAGATATAATTTTATATGTTACGACGTATAAACGACTATTTGCCATGTATATTTTTTTACTTTGTCGTTACATGTTATCTTAGTTTACACATGTAAATTTTCAGTTTTTACAAGGGTATCTATTGTTAATATTATTAACTGACTATATTATATTAAGAACAATAAAATTGTATTCTAAAGATAATGTATTTTATTATATTCTAGAAAATATTCAATATTTTTTTTCCTTAAATGGGGATCGAACCCACAACCCATCATCTACAGTCATGGCATTTACAGTCACACTTGGTGTCCCTGCGCCACGACTACCCTCATATATACAGTAACATTCTATATTATATCTTTTCTTCAATAAATATCCCACACAAAAACTAAACTATATAATCTTTTCAAAGATAAGATAAATATTTAATAGATAGATAGATGCTTGCGACATCCAAAACATATCACAGGGATCGATGACATACAAAAACAGCTTTATCTGAAATAGGGACATCCGTCAATATAATTATATGATAAGTAACTAAACCGCGATAAAATATTGTAATATAGTATGGCCTCTGTGCATTGTGTATGCGTTTTGATTGAATGCAAAAAAATGGTGTTTTGTATAACACGAGTCCATTTAATTCAATGTTTGTATTTCCAGTACTTACAGGAATATCTCTATCTTAGTTTTCATTGCTAATTATAGATTTGTAGACCTAAATTTTCTTATATATCAGGATAAAATTTAATTTTCCTTATGCTTATCAGATAAGTAATAAAAATAAATTTTGACGCCGTCGTGGCACAGCGCCTCATCGTCTGACGTAATAGTTTGGGGTGCGATTTCTACTCGAATAAGTTATTTTCATTTCTTTGCTTTGGTAAAAAGACAAAATAGAATTCCACGCAATTTCATATAGTTTTATTCGGGAAGTGGGAACGAAGTGTCTTAATACTACGTTCCTTCAGCCTCCTTTACCAAAGAATTCATTAAAAAAAAAGTTAAATTGGCCATTTGTTTTATCTTTTGAAGTTGGATCCGATTCAAGTCAAACAGAGTGCCTAAATACATTAATATACATAAGAAAAATATACATGAAAGAAAAATAATATCTATCAATACATATAGGTCGCTTTTATTATTAACTTTCTATGAACCACAAGTAGATTATAAAAAAATATAAATAAATCTGATTGTACAAGAACTCGGGAAGGCGTACAGCTCAAATTGAAGAAGAAAAATTTCCGCATGAGGAGAAAAACGTTCAAGTTATTATTTGAAAACTATTTTTGCTGTAGAGTTCTAATATTGTTATAATAATAAAGTATGAAAGAAAAATAAGCATATAATACAATATACCATTCGAGGCTGCTGTTGCGCAGTGTTACATGCGTGTACAGTAGACGCTGCGGGTTCGATTCCCACTCAGAGGAATGATATATTTAACGTTATCAACCGCCATTCACTACACAATACTAGAAAAATTCTCTGTCTCTCTCAGTTCTCTCTCTCCCTGCTACATGCGAGATACAGCATGGAGCTAAAAACGACATCGACCTACAACCAATACTAATTACTTTTAGAATTATATTATACAATTTATTGCATTATCAATATTAGGTACATATAATATCTTTGTTATTGTAATAACTAGTATAATAAACATATTTTATACTGAAACATTAATATATAACTTTTAAGGAAATGCTCATTTTCAATGTGTTAAAATTTATTCTACCGTCCCCAAGCAGTGACAGAGTCGTAAAAATAAAAATATATATTTTGAGTATATATTTCATCTTTGCGTACCTAAAGTTAAAACAATTATTTCCTTTGTTTACCTCCAAAAAAATAGATAGTTTCAGTTTGAATGATTTATTTAAACTTACAATATAAGCCTGTATGTAACTTATGACGCAGCGAGATAAGTTTTGCAGTTTCAAATGACATGTTCATAAGTTTAGACGTAATCAAGACCACAAGCCACAATCAGTACCAACTTTATATACCATTTTGTACAATAAATAACATTTAGCTATACATATATTATAGTCTCACAGGCAGACTTACTGCTTGCATTTCTTCAGGGGCAGCAAAGGGGCAAAACATTTTACAATATCCGTTTAAGAAAAATTCAAAACATTCCTATCGTCATCACGTCTTAATTTTCAAAGAATTACCCAGCCTGCTATAATTTTTTATTTACTTATTGTAAATACAAATATATACACATAATTGGAAAAATAAGATTTTCTTAGTAATACTAAGAAAAAAATTAAATGCCATAACAACAATTTATTATTTTACACTAATTAATTGTGGTTTCATTTAAAATATTTGCTCTTGTTTGAACTTAATTATTACTAATACTGTGATATGCTCATTTTTAATAGTATTTATTTTCAAATATAAATACTACATAATACACAAAAAAATATTATACTTTACACACTACATATATACACTAAAACCTATAAATTATATAACACAGATTATAAAAATTTAAGTACATACATATATCGTAAAAAATCACGTTTAAAAATTGGACTAAAAATAACTTATTTTAATTAATGATCTAAATGAGTTGATTTATTAAGTTTTATGTTGTTAAGCAGATATCGCTTCATAAATAACCAATAAATTATTTGCTGCTTATACTATTTCCGGCCTTTATTTATTTACTTTACATGTATACATACCAAAGTATATCTTAAAATTCCTTATTACTTTTATCTAACCATACCAATTTATAAATTATTGGTGCAAACGCACCTCCTATTATTGGCCCAACCCAGTATATCCAATGAAATTGCCAATTACCCGACCACACT
>DWGR01003571.1:0-12009 GCA_018247715.1 Heliconius burneyi | reverse complement strand
TTTCTTATAACTTATACCACTAAGACCACCCGTATTGCGCAGAAAATTCAGTTTGTAAGCTGACTTTCTGTTTACTCCACAGATAAAGAAAATTCATTGTTTATTAGAAAAGGTAAATATAAAATATAAATACAAAGGTAGCATTTTTTTACCTCGCGCTGCATCTGTTATATAGTAGGGTAGACATAAAGAACAATATTAATACTTCGTTGCCCACTTTTTGCCAAATTTTGCAGTCATCGAGTATTGAATGTAGGAACTTACCGCCGCGTCTTGTCTTGGAAATCGAATCCCCAAACGTTGTTTATAACCAGTGACGTTTCCCAATAAATATTTAATAACCAAAACATGAAAGGGATGTCCCTTTCATTCGAGGCGCAAGGGCATAAAAGCATATGGCTGTAAGTGCGACGGGTTGTGAGTTTGATCTCCACTCGAGACACTGGGATGCTTAATATTTTCCTCCTGACGTAATTTGGCCATTCGTCACGCACCGCCTCCAGAATTTGTTGAAATGTGCGGAGCTAAGCGTCTTAACATTAGGCTCCCTCTGCCTACCCTGCATGCGGGATACTGTGTGGACCTGAAAAAAAGACTGCCACCACACCTCTATCCATAGCCAATTAATGTAAACTTTTAATTGAAATAAATCAGCTTTAAAAATAATGTTTATTTATAGCTATAGCATATATATCACAACCAATGTGAGTCATTGAATGCAAATTAATGAATATATTTAAGCATATATTAAATTGCTGAATCACATTCTATGGATAACGGACATTCATCGTAATTACTGGAGAATTTGAGTAATTAATGTATCATAAAAGGTAATATATGTATATGAAAACATTAAAAACAATTATTTTGTATGTATTTTGTTTGACGCCGTCCTGACTCAGGGGCACGAGCGTGCGACTGTAAACACGATGGTTGTGGGTTCGATGCTCATTCGAGGAAATGAATTGTGGATTATTTTCCTCGCTATGGTAAGGAGGCAAAGCGCGGTGTTTAGTTCTGCCACACCATACACAATGCCTTAACAATTTGATGAAAAGTGGTGTCTTAACGATAGGTTCCCTCTTCCTATCCTAATGTATGTGGGATACAGCGTGAAGCTGAAAAAAATAAATAAAAGAAACAATGACAATAAATTACCTCTTCGGGCTTAGTGAATACGGAAATATAATACTAATAAATTAACTGTTATCATTAACTTGAAAATAAGCTATTCATATACGAGTATATTATAATCTGTCAATATCGAATACAACATACATAGATGATAGCATTGAAATATAAAATGATTAATTTGACTATCTACCTCTATAATATCAATTTAAATAATTAAATTTATTTCTGATCGTAGGTCCATTTAAACTGTTCTCCAATTTTATTTATTTAGAGACATTGTACTGCGTAACGGAACAAGGCGCTGCATTTTGTCTTACCGAACAAGACAAGCACCTATTTGTTTTCAACTTTTAACTGCGCGTGGTGATTGTGAATTCAAATCATACCTAAAAATGTAATATTTTTAATAAAGTCCATATATGGTCATGCTTACGTTGAATGTATTATTTTCTCTCTCTCTCTCTCTCTTTTATTTCGATTGGTTTCATACTAGCAGTTTATACTAACCTAAAAGTTTTGTTTGCTGGATTTTTTAAAGATAAAACAGAGCGTTGGATTTCGCCACTCAATGTACAATGTCTTGAAAATAAAGCCGCCCGTGGAGAATGGAGTGTTTTAACAATAGGTTACTTCGTTTTTGCGTTGGATATTCCACTTACGGAAGAAAACTATAAGCTTTATTTCGTCACATTAATCAACTCTATATATATAACTGTATATGCATAGTTACCACGGATACTCACACCGCTCACAACTCTGAGATCGAACTTCAAAGCTATCTCAGAATTGAAATCTTATAATATCCATAGATTGCACTTTATGAATGAAAACGATTCTCTCAAGATTAAACTCAGACTTGAGAACGGTTTATACAAACATGGGCCTTAGAATGTGTCATGTTTTATAAGCAATAATTAATCAAATTTTGACGAAAGGAACAAAGCCGCTGATAAAAGCTAGTATTGAACATATATATGTATAAAGATGAATCTTTCGATTCTTTTTTATAGAGGGTCGATAAGATATGGCTGCTATATGAAGCAGTAAGAATCATTTGCTTAAAATATGGAGGAATCAATAAACGTTATTTTTTATTTTAACATTGAATCGGATTTATCTCTGTTACGATTCTTTCGGAGACCTACAATGACTGTCATAGTGCTTTATACATGACGTTTGTTTTAGGGATAATAAACTTTTATTTTTTAATTTTTACGTAGCTTTATAGGCAAAGGCCGTCCGGTGTAGCGGCACAGCATCAGACATAGAATTCAAAAGTAGTGTTCCTTTCGCTGTAACCGCAAGTAGCAGGGTAAGGAATGTTAAAACACTCCATTTCCCACCGCCTAGTGTTCATTTACAGTGAGATCCTGTGCTGCTAGAAGCCACGACGTCATCACAAGAGGTCAAAAATGAAAATAAATTATTAAATATCAACTTGGTAAATAATTTTAAACTACTCACTACTAGTTACTTTGGTTGAACGTGTTAATGTCACAAAACCTCAAGTTCAAATTGAAAGATTCTAAGAGAAGTCTAGATGATATTACATCATATCAACAGTTTCCATATAACTCACCGTGCCTGAAGAGTTATCTTGGATACGTAAAATGTGTTGTGTCGTACTGCTGTTGTGTGTATGGAGATAAGATGTAAGTAATTGCACCAGTCTCTCATCCCCTAAGAAGTCTGATTTCTTGACCTATGTTACCTACTGACCATGTGATCGTGTTACATGCTAATGCGGGATGTGCCTGTAAGCGCTACAATTGTGGGTTCGGTTCCGACTCGGGGAACCAATAATTTTCATTTCTTCGCTGTTTTAATCAGACCAAGCGCGACGTTAGTGTACTGCAACTCGAAACGAATGACTCGGGAATTAAGCGGAAAATGTGGAACGGAGTGTCTTAATATTAGGTTCCCTTTAATTACCATATGCGGAATACAGCGTGAAAGGAAAAAAATAGACATGACGCTAAGCAACATCTCGTTCTGCCAAATCTATCGAATCCAGAACTATCACGGACTAACATACTAAGAGATATTTTCTTAAAGAATTGTTAGAAAAATATCCACATTTTAGTTCGTGATCGGTCTTTAAACAAAGTTAAAATAAAATATTCAAGAGGTGTTCCGAAGCTTTTACCATTAAAATACAACTAAAGTTGCAAAGTAATTTACATTATATGCATTCTTGCTACAATGTGCCGGTGGAAGTGTTATTTAGTTACTTTGTACAGTTAAAGTTAACCAAAAGGTTAAATAGTTTAACTATAAAGTTATTTTAACTTTTACTTACACAGAAATAGATAATTAAGTTAGAAGTTGATGCAGTCATGGCGCAGGAGCACAAGCGTGAGACTGTAAACGCTAAAGATTGTGGGTTCGATTCCCACACGAGGAAATGTAATATTTAATATTTTAATTTCTCTGCTTTGCAAAGCAAAGGCAAAGCGTGACATTGATTGATTCTGCGGGTAAGTGGGGGACGCAAGTACCTTAATTAAAACGTAGTGTCTTAACACTATTTCCAGATTCACTCAGCCTACCGTGCTATTGACGGGATGCAGCGTGAAGCAAACCAAACCTACATGGAAATACATAACTTATATAAATAACGAGTACAAGACTGTCTGTAACTTTTAGTGAAACTATAGAAGATTGCAATTAAAAATCTTTTGATTGTGATCCGCTCTGGGTATGGAAAGTGCGGCGTTGATTTCCGTTAACTAACGTCTAAATAAAACTTTTTTTTGTAGCATCACGCTCTATTCTGCACAAAGCAGGTAGGCAGATGGAACCTGGGAACCTTGTGCTAGACACTTCCGTTCCTTACTTTTCACAGAGATCTGCAGGCATTGAAATTTGATTGTTGAGTTCCGCCAATCAACTCATAATTAGCGGAACTCAACGTCACGCCTATTTATTAGAGCGAAGAAATGAAAATCTTAAATATTTCATGTCCTCGAGTTAGAATCGAACCGACAGCCTATAGTGTTTACTCCTCACAATGAGTGGCCTCAAATAAAACTTATTTGTCAAAGTAATAGCAAATAATCATTTTCAACCCGCGATACGTTATATGTAACCAATAAAACATTTTATGCCTTCCTTTGTTTCCCACATAAAATGAATTTGATCAAATTTATAGCTGTTCAAAGAGTTTTTACTATAACAGCACATGTTCAGGAAAAAATACTTGAATAGTTATTTTCACTCATATCGTAGTTTGATAAAAGATAATTTATATTTTTTGATGTAAGTAGAAGAAGGAAGTGTCTTAATGTGAACAAAGTGTCTCCGTACAAATTTCGGAATTGTTAGTCAACAGTAAGTACAACTTGTAAGAGTTGAAAACTTAAATTTGCGTCTATGTGCACTCATTTTGTATGAAATGAACTACAAATACAAGTTTGTAATGATTTTTTCTAAAAAAATACCTATAAATTTTCACTTTTTATTTTGCTTTATTTGTAGATATTATAAGTTCTCCCTTTGTCTCAAATTTCATAACTCTAGGTCCACAGGAATTCGGTTTTGATTACGCGACGTATTGCATACAAAATGCAGCAAAATCAATGCATATATGCTCGTATCTTCAGATTACGTTGCCTGAGAAGCTTAACTTTTTTGTGCTTTAAGGGACCATAGACCTTAATATTTGATAGTAATTTCGGATTGATACCTCTACACGATCTTGATATAAATAGCTTTGAAAGAGGGACAGACTGAAAACAAAGTGATCCTATAAGGGTTCCGTTTTTAAATTACGGTATAAGGTATAAACTACTTTATACCTACTTTATACCTTTATACCTTTCGTACCTACGTACAAAACTCTAAAATGACGTGAATCTTATTTCCTATCCTTCTATTAGTAAACAAACTAATATTTTGAATTAAATTTGAACTCAAAACAATCATTATTATAATTTAAAGCTTTATTCTTCCCCCACGACGGTCCAGAGGCCGTCGTGGCGCAACGGCACAAGGGTGTGACTGTAACGCGACGGTTGTGGGTTCGATCCCATTTCCATTTCTTCGCTCTGATGTTGAAGCAAAGCGCGGCGTTGAGTTCTGCCACCTAACGCGCAAAGCCTCCAGAATTCGGCAGAAAGTAGGGAATGGAACTTATTAACTTCGTTATCTTTTAATATTTTTAAATTATCATATTAGATTTTATTGTACAACAAGTGTTTACTTGGAGATTTGCAGCATATTAAAGTAGCGCGGCATCGAGTTCCACCACTCAATATGAAATATCAATGTCTTGAAAATATGATGGACAACGGGGGACGTAATGTCTTAATACTAAGTTTCTACTGCTGTCTATATAAGACTTTTCCGGTAGTCAGTCAATGACAGACAACGCACAGACTACGCGGCGTAGAACGCTGAAATTTGACATGTTCCTCCTCAATCCTTTAGAAACTGAATAGATGGTTTTACGAAAGCCTTTACAAACAAGAAGAATCAGGTATTTTACGGTCTGTAGATCGAATGTATTTAATTATAATTTAATATGTTAAAGGAACAAAACTTGAGTGGTCTTCTATGTATAATTACTTGGTTTAATTATATTAAAATGAAACTTAAAAGCTATTTACATAGTTTTTTATAAATGTAAAAATTTGCTTCAGTGTTTTTATATTATTCTTTATATTTTTTTCCTCGATTCGATTCGATTTTTTCTTGATAAAACAATGTGTGTCGTTGAGTTCCATCGTATGGCATGGTTTTGATTATTGCTAGATATATGGTAATCGTCAATTAAGAAGCAAACTGTGATATATCAAGATAATGAATAAAGAGTAATAATTGTGCGAGAAACTGTTGTTAATACACTCTGGTTATGTAATATTTTTTACCCGCGGATGAGAATTGAACCCACTACTATTAAATTGATCATTCATCCCCCCCCCCCTCCTTTCAACACGTTTTCTTTAAAATATTAAAAAAAAACTACTAGGTACCCACTATAGGTACTCTATTCTCTACATGTTTAATTAAAAGATTTGTCGCATATATGCATACAGATCAATGTATATATAAACAGTATTGGATAAGTTTTCCAATTTGAATTTCAAATTCAATTATATGCAGGCGGAAGCACTTTTGTGTCAAAGAAACGCGAAGCTTTAGCTAAAATTCGATATCACTTAGTGTTACACCTAAATGGAACTAAATATAGATAGGCTGGATGTAATAAAATAGTTGTGGGCTCGATCAGTTCGAACAGTGAGAAATTGAAAAAAAAATCATCGACACCAAATATATTTATAATCCCAATAAAATCTGAATAGCGAATTAAACATTCGTACGTATTTGAATGCTTTTTTATACCTTATATTGTTACTGTACGTTTGTACTTTATGTAATAATATTATTTTATTTATTAGGCTGTCGTGGCGCAAGAGCCCAAGGGTATGACTGTAACGCGACGGTTGTGGGTAGATACAAGAGAACCCAATAAACATATATTAAACTTTCGATAGCTATTCATTTCTGGAATATAGATTTAAACGTAAAAAAAATGAGAAATCTAATCTATTCCTATAGTATTTTTATATATTACACAATTTACTTTTCCTTGGGGATTGAAAGGACTAAGAGATCATTTTTTGATAATACTATGTAAAATGATAAACATCAATAGTCGTGCGTACAGGCCAACAAAATGCAAGCTACGACTCTTGCCACCAAATACTAAATGACAATCGAACCCACAACCGTCGCGATCCATACATTAACTGGACTGTGTAAATGTATGAAAAAACGATAATTAAAAACTTTAAACCAAATTAATATTTAAATGAGGAGTAAGTTATTGAAATTCGTTTAAGAAGATTATTTTCAATGAATACTCAAACTCATTCATGGAAATTGCCTACAGATTGATTATTTATTATCGAAATCTTTACTGTTCCGCTTTATAATATACTAGTGGCCTGCTAGCGGCTTCACCCGCTTGAACTACTTGTTGTTGTTCTTTATTTATGGTGTTCCGAGCGTGCCAGTCCTGCACTGATCACTTCGTCAATGTCATGTTGAATGGAAAGCATACGGAGGAGAATGTACGGCAAAAAAGTTACAATATTACACAAAAGGAGAAAACTAAAAAATCATATAAATTACATTAGCATCAGGCTGTCCTGTCATCTGGCTGTCTGTCAGTATTTTCAGAGATGTGCGTGACCATACAGACAGACAAGAAATTAAAAATATATATTTTTGCTTTCTATTATTCTTTTTAAGTGTCCCTCTATCCATTTCAGTTAAAAATATTAAATGTACAGACAAAATATTTTTAACCGACTTCTGTAAGAAAAGGAGGTTATCAATTCGACTGTATTATTATTATTATTATTTTATGTTTGATACCTCAGAACTTTTGACTGGGTGGACCGATTTGGATGATTTTTTTTATTTGAAAGGTAGTGCTTCCCATGTGGTCCCATTTTTTTTGTTTTTTTTTCTGACAATGGTATCTATGAGAAAATCACATAAGTCTTATATAAGCATTCGGAATATACGCGACAAATGGGCGAATAGCTCAATGTGGCGTCAACAAAATAATTTTACAAAGATTTTATGATTTTGAAGTCGATGTCAATCAAAGGCTACAACGACCTTACTACATAGCCTTACCTAGACCTTACTACATAATACTAAGCTACAACTACCTTACTACAATATCAAATTAATAAGCCACTTTGTCTTACTTGGCACCGACTTCAAAATCATAAAATCTTTGTAAAATTAATTTGTTACTTTTTAGTTCGTTGTTAGAAGTCGGTTTTGTTTTTGTTAAAAATTAATTTATTACTGTTTTATTATACATATATAGAGATATATACTGTTTCACTGTTATATTAAATATAGTAATGCCTCGAGAAATCGATAGAATGTGAATGAATTTGATGGAACAAAGTAACTTAACTCTAGATTTTCTCTGTCTATACGCGGGATACAGCGTAGAGCTAAAAAATGAACTATTTAAAGACAAATTATATTTAATTACAATTAGATTTCATTCGATTAGTTAATTACACGCACCGTTGGACAGTCAATGAAACTGAAAGGTCAGTATTGTCAGTCATATGGGAAGCTACCGGCTGTAGAAAAATGAACGGTTGCCCTTTTTAAATATAGCCTTTAAAATAATTTATAGTGTTATATTAATATATGGGTCCATTGTGGCGCAGTGGATCTGACTGAGGTTGATATATGTTCTACGCAAGAGGATCTTTTGTTTGATTGAATTGAATTTTAGCATCATGCTTTATCCTTTGTGAGGTAGCCAGATAAACCGGAGCAACGATACGCTATGGTTTCCGTAGACCTCTTCCGCCTCGTCCTCTTTCATCAACCTCTTCATGCATTCAGGGTGATGGAGGTTGTCCTCATGCTTAGCATACTTTGTTTAATTATTTTAAATAATATAATACGTTGGGAAATTCTCCAGCTCTTATCAGAAAAAAAGCATTGACTTCCGTCACCTAACACGTATTATCTCGAATTCAAGCCAAATCCTTATAAAAGTGTTTTGAACTAGATATATATCTTATCATTACGGAAACGGAACGGGGAACGGAGTGTCTAACTCTAGGTTCCCACTGTCTACCCTGCGTTGTGGGTGGAAAACAGTGTGTTAGCATCATCGCATAGACTTTATTGAAGTAGTAGTAGATGCTATTTATATTTTCTATTTTCTAATAATTTTAAAAACAAAACAATATAATTATAATGATATATTTTCGTTCTTATATCATTCATATTTTAAGTCCGTAGCTATAAAACACCAAAATGGTTGAAAAAAATCTAAAACAATGCAACCGCGGAGCGTAGCTAACAAATCTGATTATACAACACTTGCAGATGCAAATTAATATAAGAACACGAGTATTTTGTATGAAATAAAGAACGAATGAATGTATGTAGATGTTATTTTATGACGATGAAATTTGAAAGTAAAATTTTTGTTTGCATTAAATTAACGTTGCAATAGAGTACTTTTTAGGGTTCCGTAGCTCATAATATTAAAACGGAACCCTTTTAGGATCACTTCGTTGTGTACAAACACAGAAAAATAAAGCTTATAAATCAACACGATCAAAAGAAACGGGTTTTTGTTGATCGATTTTGCTGCATTACGTATAAAATTAACCGTATAATCAACACCTATAGGATACTTCCCGTAGATCTTTAGTATTGTAAACTTTGCATAAAGTGGGAACTTATAATGGAATTGAAGGAAAAAAATTGAAAAATGAAGGCTTATATTATATTCGTAGCTCATTTCAAATGAGTGCAGATGCCCGTAAACTTAAGTTTGTAATCATTGATAAGTTGTACTTCCCGTTGACCTCTAACCCTGAAAGTTCAATTAGCATTTAACTAGTTTTTGCTTATAGATTTATAAATACCATGACGGACTCAAAGAAAATAATTATATAAAATTATATTTTTTATATTATAACAATTAACTTACCTTTTAATTATTATAATAAAAAAACTTAATAATCCACGTGAGTAATTAAAAAGGCAATTGTTGAATGTAAAGTTGTAACTATTTTAAATGATACACAATTAACTATTCGATAAAATCTATTGAGATCCGTCCGACCGCGAAACAAACGAACGAACTGGTTTAAAAACTATTGTGTTGCCACAAAACTATGGAAATAAAATAGTAAACTAAAATGTAGATATATTTTCTTTTTATAAATAAATTTATATCCAGAGGGACCGTGTGATTGTAAACGCGATTGGCGTTCGATTACCGCTTGAGTTAATAATAACTATATGGGATTAATTACTGCCTTGCTATGTGCGGGATACAGAGTGAAGCTAAAAAAAAGTTTTTTTTAATTTATCACTAGATGTGATTCTATACCGTCACAGAAGTGTAGAGAGAAGTTTTTCTTATAATACAAGAATTATAAAAAAAAACAATTTCACGCTTTTTCTCGCATATCAGTTTAGGCACAGGGAATTAACATTAGGATATTAGAATACTCCGTGTCCCAAAAACCGCCGAATTTTAGACACATTGTATGCTCTTTGCGAACGCTTTGACTACCAGAGCGGGGCATTGAAAATAAATTAAATATTCCCCAAGAGTCATATTATTGAACACATAACTGTTGCGTATAAAGTCAGAGGCTGTCCCACTGCGCTATGATGACCTCAAAGTATTTAGTCGTTACAAAATATACTCTAGCCACGAAACTATATTAATTCATAAAATTAAATATATAACATATTATGCAAAAATTATCCCCCATTTCGTATTCTCGTCAAAACTCATGTAAAGAAAGTATTTTCCACTATAAATATTTTACAGTGGCTTTAGAATATACACGGTTAATCCCGGTGTAGATTCTGTTCAATTTTTGTTAAAAATACTGATTGTGTGGAATAGGTTTTATTTTGCTTTTAAATTAGCTTTGGTAACAAGAAGCACGGCGTTAAGCTCTGCCTATCATGTAATGTCTCGAAAATTTAACGAAGAGTGGGGAATGAAGTTTTTTATGATAAGGTTCCCTCTGCTTATTCTGCTTTGTGTGGGATGCGACGTGAAAATAAAAAATAATTTATACAATATACTTATACAAAAAAACCTCAGTCATTATATTTTTATTCAAATGAAATGTCATTAAGTGACCCACCTGCAGCTTCGCCCGCTTAATCTATTATTATAGTATTATTATTATGCTTCTCTTCATAATTCACGGGTTCAAAAGAACCCGGTCCTTTGGAAGGCTTGCGTGGGGACACAGGTCCAACACGTAGAGGCCCCTTAGAGAATATACAAGTGTTTTACTGTAACGTTTCATACGGGATTCACCTCTGGGTAACCACAGGTAATTGCCCAGAGATGGTCGCCGGTTAATATGTAGGAACTATGGAAAATGAGGAAATCTAAACTAGGACTATGAAATGGAATTTGGATGGGCTGGCTACTGGGCTATTGAATGAGACTAACGGACGTCCGCCTTTACAATAGTCTCAAATTGAATGATTAGCGGACGGTGACTCATTATTAATATTATAGTATTATATTATTGTCAAATTTCAGGTAATTTTTACATAAGCTGTAACCTATTGCTATTATGACGTATAAGCTATAGTTCTATAAAGTTTCATCTAAATGCGTACAGTAGTTTTTGTATGAAAACGCAACACATTTATAATATTAGTAGGATTTTCCCATATAAACGATTCATACTCACGCCAGTCAGTACTCAGAGGGCCAGAGAGAAAGCCAATTTTTCCAATTTTTTGGTAAAATTGCTATATCTTTATGTTGGTTGTGAGAAGCTGGCTTTGTTTCTCTGTAGAATTAGCTTTGTAGATTTATTTCACAAACTTTTGTTATATATATAAAAGTGAATTTAAAATTTGAGCAATTTATTTATGTAAGGAGATTTGTGTTGTTATACAATGTTGCTTATTTGGGAATTAGGGAAACAAAAAAATTACGACAGCATACTAGCGACCCACGCGCGGTTTCTCATTTATTAATCTTTTGTAGAAAAGATTAATAAATGAGATTGATATTGTAGAAAAATTGTAAAAAAAAACTTTTCATAAACTACTACTACACTAGGTATGTATTATTTTTAACGTATAAGCTATGGTACTGCAAAGTTTCATCCAAATCTGCTCAACAGTTTTTTCGTGAAAGTGAAATAAAAATCCATAGTCACAAACATTCATATTTATAATATTAGTAAGTTTTAAGTTTAATAGGCCCTACATTTAATAACAATTATATGATCATGATATGCTATAATGGCATAGAGGGACTGAGTCTAACTCTACGCGCAACTTTTGTGGACTTTTCCAAACGGATGAATATATATAAAATTT
>DWGR01003570.1:0-12011 GCA_018247715.1 Heliconius burneyi | reverse complement strand
ATATAAGTGGTTTAACTAAAAAAATATAATTTTGCTAAAATATAGATTCTGTGGAGAATTAACAATTCTTTTGAGTTAGATCACTTTTATTCCAAGAATGTTAATTTATGAACTGTTAATATAACTGAATATACATTTTATATTGAATTTTAATGTTATCATTTACAAATTTGAAAAAATGAGTTAAATCATAATATAAGTTAATCTGCACTTTGTTTAGCGTCGACGGTGTACACTTGTAATATTGCATCCTCAAAAAAGTGATATAATTCAACATTTTTAAATTTTTTGAAAATCACAATAAAATCTAAATGTTCTTGTAGCTTGCAATATCTGGAATTATCGAAAATTTCGAGTTACGTCACTTTTATTTTAAGAGAATAATAATATGTTCATAAAATAGTGTAAGACGGGCAAGCAGCGTTTTTAAAATGCTCATCTTTTACATATGTCACCGTAAGATTATGAACACGGTTTGTTTATAATCTTACCCGTCAATTTATAAACGATCCGAAAATTGTGAACTCCTTAAACGCTGTCCCTGATTGTGTCCCTTTACAGCAATACGCGTTGTGACCACAGAGCTAGGAATCTAAAAAGTGTCAATAAAATGTTTTTATTTTATTATGTGATATAAAGTATGTTGTATTGAAAATATTTTTTAAAATATTCGAAAATTTAAAAATAAACAAATAAGAAGTGCGATTACATACTGTGACTTTGGTACTTATGTGATATTTAAGTGCAGGTTCGGTGGGGTTAGTTATTTTTAAATTTAACAGTTTCTAACCTAACTTGCACTTAAAAATCGCGTTTGACGATGTCGGTTCACAGAGAGTCGTAGGATTATAAACTAACCGTTTTTATAATTTTACGGTGACGTATATATTTATCATATCTAGTACACAATAGTTTCACCTTCCGGTTGCTTTTATTATTAATGTCATATAATTTATATTTCATACGTTTATATATATTATTTAAAAACGTAAAAAAATAATAATAATATTTAACAATATTACAAAGTAATAATATATTAATAGATTCCCTTATATAGCAGGATAGGCAGAGGGAGCCTGGGAACCTAGTGCTAAGACCCTCCGTTCCCATTTCCGTTCCCCACTATCTGCCGAATTCGCAGAACTGAACACCGCGTTTCGCCTCATTACCACAACGAGAAAATGAAAATATGAAATATTTCATTTTCTCGAGTGGGAATCGAACCCACAAATGTTGCGTTTACAATCGCACGTGACCCTGCGCCATAACGGCCTCCAATGTCTATTAAATGAACAATACCTAAAAACTTTATTTAAAATGTTCTTGTATAATCCCCAAAACTTTTTTTAGAAATAAAAAAGTTCCTTTTTTTCAGAATGTTATGTTATGTAATTTAAATATTGACAATACATATAAATGTAAGAAAACTCGTCAATTCCGTTATTTGTATTGATCCTCAAATGGTGAAAAATAAAAAAGAAATTAAATGATGAATGAAAGAAACTTGACAATTCAAGTTATTTCATTCGTATTTCCGCAGGTAGTAGCAGGTTTATAATATTGGTATATATTAAATAACATTAACTTTAGGACATTTCTCAATTTCGTATTAATACATACATTTAAATAAATAAAACTAAAATCAATGGACGCTAAGTATTTCATATATTACATTTTTTAGAAACTGCAAAGTGGATTTCTTTGTATTAAAAAAAGTTCAACAATTTTTTATTATTCTTTATGTTAGTTCATGTAGGACATTAGTATAAATTGTGGTTATAAAACAAATAAAAAAAACACAAATTATCAAGTTAATTAAAAAATAAGTAGAGTAAGCAGTTCAAGTATGAGATTGTTTGCTATTTTTAAACTTTTGTATGTTCCGTACTAATATAAGTCAAAATAAATAAAACTTAACTAAATTAAATAATAAATTAATTGGAGGAATATCAGTTGGTTAACGTAGGTTTTTTTATTTACATGTGCGTAGTGACGTCATAACGCAGTCAATAACGATCAAATCTTATAAAATGAATTTTGTATGAAATTAACAAAAATGACAAGAGGTTTTAAAAAAATATCTAAAGGGACATGTTCCCACTGGCTGAGGTAAGACGCACAGCCGTAACCGCTGTGCCTAGAAACGTGAAATTTGGACAGATGATTATTTTCGTAATCTGGATAAGAAGGAATATTGATAAATTTTAACCCTGAAGGTGTGAAATAGGGGTTGAAACTTTGTATGGAAAATCCTTAAACTGGCACCGATATTTATAAAATTTAAAATTCAGACTCTTAAGCATAGTTCATTGAACACGTGTTTCACGTATTGTTTTAGAATTCACCCCTAAGGATGTAAATAGTAATATTTAAAACAAGTCAAAACAACGTAACTATTTTCAATAGTACAAATATTTATAATGAAATAATAGAGTATATTAAGATTTTGAACATTTTTAAAGTTTCATCAATGCATTTGGAAAAGGAAAATACTTTTTGTAGAAAAAAGTAGCGTTACTTATGATAACAAATAACTTTGGTTTTTTTCCTCAAAATAAATATCTTTAGCAACTTGTCATATATTGAATTAATTTGAAACAATTTAGGCTTCTTTTTATAATTTAAAATGTGAATGAGCTGACAAGCCAAAAAATAGTAGTAAAAATAAAAGAGAAAAAAAAACAAATAATTCTGTTTATTTATTCCATTATCTAATTGCTTTTATAAAAACAAAACATTCGAGACATTTTCAAACAATAAAAAACAAAAGGATTATAAATTATTCTAAATAATAAAGAACACATTATTTAATAAATAATAATTTCAATATAAACTTGTCAACGTATTCGCATTTAACACACGACTTATATAATAAATAACAATAAAATCAGAAACAACTATTTTTCAAAGATAATTATTTGTCTCTAATCGTGATAATTGTGATTACGACCTCAATCATAATTGTAATATTATATATTCTTTATAATAAAATCTCATTTTGTTTTACCATTATTTATTACAGTTATCGACATATAATATTAAACAATACTAAACTTTATATTAAAAAAGTGTTATTTAAAATAATATTAAATAAAATAAATTAAAATGGCGTCTCAAATAAAAAAAAACTCTATAGTGCCAGTTCGACTGTTTTATATATTTTTAATAATAAAGTCCAGTATTGTGACGTCATATCCGTAATCAATAATATAGTATATGTAAAATATATCTATCTATATATAAATATATAGGGTTTGTTTGTATGTATTTTACAAATTAGTAGCAATGCTGTACAGCTGGAGCAACGATGATTACTTATTCTGAAAATATACAAAAAGAGATATATTAAAAACATTATTTGAAATACAAGACAAATCGCGGCGCCGTCGCCACCATCCGATGTCTCCGAAAATTTGCGGTGCATGGGGAACAGAGTGTCTTAACGCCAGGTTCTTTCTGTCTACCAGCTATACGCGGGCTACAGCGTAAAGTTAAAAAATCAGCTTCACGCTGTATCCCGCACACAGCAGGGTAGGCAGAGGGAACTTAGTGTTAAGACACTCTGTTACTTTACAGCGTAAAGTTCCATTTTTTTATTTGAATTTTAGTCGTGGACGTAAGACAAAATAAAAAATAAGGAATGACGGTCCGCAGTCAACAACTGTCAAGTGTAAGTAGTACAGTAGTAGTGTGACTGGAGTCACACGCTGTGCCGCTGCGTCAAGACGACATTAATATATTATTTATTCGAATGAAGGTTGTGAGGGTCAAAATAAAGAAGTCATTATCTGATAAGTATTTAAGTTTATATATACACTTACACATACCCGTGGGTGTGTCGTGAGGATGTCGGGGAGTGTGTGGGGGTGTTGCGGGTCTACGCGCGCGGCGCCAGCTCGTAGAACAGCACGTAGGCCTCCGCCGACACCACGCTGCGGGGACTGATGCTCGACACCCTACATATAGATACACAGATATAGTTTTTTTTTCAGTTCCCCACTGTATCCCGCGTAGGGTAGGGGGAATGAATCTTGGAATCTATACCAATATCTGTAGACTTAAATTATTTTCTTAACTTCTTATTACATAGTAGACATGTAAAAATACCCAAACGCAAAACTAAAGCATCTTATTCTACAACTTCGAACACATTTCAATACTAATAAATTATAGAATAAGCATAAGCAGCAATTTGCTGGAGTGGGTTACGTTACACGTTTGTCACTTATAGTTAATATTCAATTTGATCGATCATTATTTTAACATAGATAATGTTGTTTAGATAAAACATAGCAACATCGATGTCAGCAGGAACACAGAAGTATTGTGAATTGTCAAAAGTATTGAAATTCAAATCATATACTCAAATCTAGGGCCCTATGATGTCCTAAAAAGAGATATCGCAAAAAACGTGTATTTGACACTATAAAGGGAGTCAACATTAATAAGATACTTTCGGTTGACCGAGAATTATGAAATTTGACATCTAGCATCTACAGACATCATCTAATTCAGAAAAAAACTGAAAACTATACATTAAATCCTGAAAAATAATAGCCTTATGCAAGGTAAGAGCACGTCAAGATTTGGTATTAAAGCCGCTAGTTAAAGTGAGATATCAGATGACAGGCTTCTGGCTAAAATAAGTTTGAATTTCAGAAAAAGCTCGAGACCGCAAATCCTTGTACGGTCAGTGGAAGAGTCCAACTCGTGCTTGTCTAATTTTGTTTATTTATTATGAAGAATATCTATATCATGATGTCAGCCAGACATCTATGTTGGCTAACATTGATGTTCTTCTTTCGATTCTTATCTTGCATCGATGCTTTAACTTCAATATTGACATCGATGTTAACATCAATGTTTTCCTAACATCGGGCATCCTTACGCGACAGTTGTTGCTTCGATTCTCACTATGAAAAATATTTTAATTTCTCCACTCTGGTAACAAGGTGCGGCGTTGTTACCGCCACTCTAGTTTATGAAATATGGACATAATTCTAAGAATAGTGTTTTAGCACTAGATTCTCTCTGCCTACTCTGCTATCCGGAAAAAGCTTAACCGTAAATAATAACTTTACATAAATATAATTTATTTATTATGACGCTGTATCCCTTGCGGGGTACCTGGAGTCGTTGTACTCGTGCCAATCACCGGTGTAGGGGTGCTTGCAGTACGCCGTGTAGTGTCCCGAGTACGTGGTACCTGCAATATACATACAGCAATTACTTATCGACTAATCTGAATAACTGTCGTGCTCTTATGACAATAAACGAGGGGCGCTCAATGTATTCTCGATATCAGCATGAAAAATTACAATTAACCCAAAAATATGTTTATTTTTTAATAGTCTCAACTATAACCTCAACACTTTTCTTATATCGTGATATTAACCTGTTAATTCTCTGTAAAAAAATAACTTCTATGCTATTACATGACAATGTGTGTTGTATATATCATATATAACATCATACCCGAATGATTGCTCACAGCGTACAAGTTGTAGGTGGCGGCGGCGGCGGCGGTGGGCGCGGCCGCGAATGGGGACATGTCCAGGCCTGTCAACGGGAACTCCACAACCACCGAAAGCTTGCCGCGGAAACGCTCCGTAGGAGAAAACCTGCAAAGTTACCAATAACATACTTAACTACGGTAAAAACAATAAAATGTCCATTATGTATATGCTGGATGACAAACTGTTCTGAGGATATTATTTAGAGAATCTATCTCCTATTCTCAGAGCCGTGAGATAAAAGATAAACAAATTAAAAAGGAGGCCATCGGCACAAGGGTGTGACTGTAACGCGACAGCTGTGGATTCGATCAAGCGTTACCAGATTTTTTTCTCGATGAAACGCGGATTGCATATTTTAAGTAAAATGCCGGACATAAAAATAAAATGTGATATGAGTTAATTTATTATTTATCCATTTTTAGGGTTCCGTAATATCACTTTGTTGTCCGTCTCTCTTGTCAAGAGCCTTTATCTCAGGAACGCTTTGCGATGTCGAGTTGAAATTCAATCTATATACTCAGATCTACGGTCCCTTGATTTCCTTAAAAATTGTATTTCTACATTTACTTTAAAAAAAAGATATGAATGGCCATATCTTATATCGCAAAAAAAGTGTCAAAATTAGAGTACTTTCGGTTGACATAGTTATTAAATTATATATTAATATTAAAATTTGGCAGCTATCATTTACAGGTAGTATTAGTTAAAAAAATCTAAAAACTACACATTTGTGGTTAAATCCTCAAAAAAAATAATAGCCTTAAAAGGAGGTAGAAATTGGTATTAAAGCCGCTTGTTCAAGTGACGTATGAGGTGAAAGGGCTCTGGCTAAGCCAAGCTCGTAAATCAGAAAAAAATTAAGACTAATTTTGTATTGAACACTCGGTAAGAGAGACTTGACTCCTTAAATAAAGCTCCCAATAGTGATAGATATCAATAGAAGAACGTAATTATGCTTAAACGATATTTTGTTAAAGAAACGGTTTTAGTTTACCGTAATATGTAGGTAAGGCAGTTCAGAATAATTAAATGTAATTTATGAATATACTTACATAGATTTCTATGAAATTATTAATAACTAATTAAAATCTTACAGTAATAAATAAAGATTTTTACAGTAGGTGGAAAAATCCGTAAAAAGCGGGACAATGCAAGTCCCGATCAGGACATTTAATTTTTGGGCTAAAAATCGGGACGTTTCGCCAAAATCGGGACGTCTGGCAACCCTGAACCATCGAACTTCGATCCCCACTCGAAGAAGTGAATTATTTACGTTTATATTTCCATTTCTTCGCTCTGGTATCGAAGCAAAGCGCGGCGTTGAGTTCTGCCACTCAACAAGCAATGCGCAGAGAGTGGGGAACATAGTGTGTTAACACTAGGTTCCCTCTGCCACAGCAGGATTGCTGTGTGCGGGATACAGCGTGAAGCGGGATTTTACATTAAAATGTCAGGTTTTGTTATATAGGTCAGGTGATATCCGTCATTTTTACAATCGACTTGTTCATACGAGAGATCTGTTTTTAAATATTTTCGTTTAATTTTTGTTATTATTTTTATTGTTTTTAACAAATTTAAAGTGTTATTCTACATTAGGAAAGAAAAATACATATTTAGAAAATGTATTCGACTTTTAACGATTGCACTTCTCTATGCTAAAGTAAAAGCAATTAAAGAAATTTTCAGTATTGAAGTCGTCCGTATGGACGACGTGGCCGTGTTAACGTGGTCTTACACGTGAAAGAAACGTGGCTAAAGGATTCGTATCCGTACTAATGTGATATTTATTATATATAAAGGTTTCAGAGGCGATGTTTTGCTTGTTTACATTTTGTCTCATGCTTAAATAAGAATAAATTAAATGATGGATTGTTAAACAACGCCGTGCTCCATCTTGTTATAGAGTGAAGATTGAAAAATTGTACGGTAAATAAAGAGAAAGTAAAGACAATATTCTTAATATTTACAGACAGACAAAATTAACATGAAACAAATAAACAAAATTTTAATTCATTTCATATAGCTTATCTTTTAAATTTAAGCTATATGGAATGAAATTAATGTACGTTTGTTCGTAAGCACATACTAACCTCTTAAGATGCAACACCAGCACCTGCGGGAACTTCTGCACCGTGAACCACTTGAGGCACTTGCGTCGAACGCCGCACTTGGAGCACGTCTGGGGGTGAGCTCACTTATATTGTAAATGTGAAAGTTTGCGAGGATGGACGCTTGTTTCACTTTCATTCAAAAACTAATGAACGGATTTAGAATGAAACTTTACTAAGTTAAGATACTCAAAGAAGCGTGCGAAGTGAAGTGGTGGAACTCAACGCTGCGTTTTGCTTCGTCACCAGGGTGAAGAAATGAAAATATAAAATTACATAAATATTAAATGTGTATCGAATCCACAATCAGTCGATTTTACAATCACATTTTTCGTCCCGGCGCCACGACCGGCCTCAGCTTTACCGTATATAGCTTTTACATCAGATTAACGCAACTATTTATGAAAATATTTCGTATAATTGAGCTATAATATAACAATAAGTTTAAGCGGGTAAAGCCGCGTTTGGGTAGCTTATTATTTATAGTTAAGTAGATCTTCATCAGTTAAGCAGATCATCAAGAGACGCTGTGCTACTGCGCCATCCATCGTGGCGAAGTAGCACAGCGTCTAGCACACGCGATAGTCGTGGGTTCGATTTTTATGAAAAAGAATGATTATATTTCAATTATTTTTATTTTTCGACTTTGGTTTCCATAACCCAAAACGTTATGTATTGAAAATATTTAGAAAAATGGGGAATGGAATGTCTTAACACTAGATTCCGTTTGCCAATACTGTTGTATGCGAGATACAGTGTGAACCTAAGAAAAAAATAAGTTTATCATGTTTGGTAGATGTATAGGTGGCGTGTGGTACTAAAAACTTAAGCTTTTGTACTCTTGATAAATTGTTTATAGCAAATTTATAAATAGAAAACCGAACTGACGAAACTGTAATATACACACCGGTTTCTCATCCCCATCCAGCTCCTCTTCCCGGACGAAGTGTTGCAGACATTGTTGTAGTTTCAAATTACCGGTTCGGGAGGGGATCGGCAAACTGTACATAATACGCTACGTTAGAGACTGCTCGAGGAGGGCAGGAGGGGAAGGAGGTGAGGAGGAGGTGGTACGTGCCTGAGGTCCCAGAAGGGGTCGAAGGTGACAGAGTCGTGCAGGCAGTGCGCGCAGCGCAGCGTGCTCTTGAGCTGACCCACGAAGATGTCCCCCACACGGCTGTCCTCCGTGCGTAGGTAGCGCGCCCACGCCTCCTGCGCCTTGCTGGCCGCGCTGCACGACCAGGACAATTGTGGTTACAAGACAGAACCAGTACGGACAAAGCGACAAAACCAGACAAAGATGATGAAAATATTACATGTTTGGCGTTTTAGAGTAAATTTATTTATTAATGTTTAAAAATATTCTTACATTACAGTTCCAGTTTCCATAAAGAATTAATAAACCAAAACAAAGTCCTTTAGTTTAAACACATCACATCATAAAAGTATGCAGCAAAATTCTTTAAAAAAAACGTGACAAAATGCTTACCTAAGAGTATCATCGATCTCTGTAAGTATAGGTTTAGGTTTGATAGTGACACGATTCACATCCTCGTGTAAACCTTCCAGCAGGTAACGGAGAAACTCCTGAAAAATACAAAAAGATATAAAAAATTAGCAAGCCCACGCGGCTTCGTCCACTTCAAATTATTGTCATATCAAAGACGAATTAAGCAAAATATTTACATAAATTATAAATATCTTAATAAAGTTTGTCTAAATCGGTTCATCACTTTTAACGTGAAGGTGAAACAAACATCCATCCTCACAGTGTTTCACATTTACACTTATAATAAAATCGTAACGAATCGAAGTGAAAGATACATACAGAGTACATGAAACATATATAAGAAAAGAAAGTAATTTATATAAAAATATAAAATTTGGAGGCTTTTATTAATGTTATAGAACCCAAAAATTTTTTTCAAAAAATGTCTGTTTGTCTGTGCGTTTGTTCAAGCTAGTCTCAGAAACTACTTAACGAATGTAAATGCAGTTTTTAATATCCTTTTTTTCAAACTTTTCATAACATTTAATGATTGTTTTATTTCAATCGGTTTACACATAAGAAACAAAATTAGCTTCACGCTGTATCGCGCACACAGGCAGAGGAAACATAGTGTTAAGACACTCCGTTCCTAATTTTCTGTCGAATTCTGGAGGCATTGCGTTTTGAGAGGCAGAACTCAATGCAGCGCTTTGCCTCGACACCAGAGCAATGTTAATATAAAAATTTGCATGCAACAATGTTGCGTTATATTTTTTTTCGAACATGAGGTTAATGCTCAGCCTTATTGGTTTTTACAGCGACATCGGTTGGGTAGGGAAGAGGGTACTGTCCCTGAAAAGCACTAAGTGGCTGCCTGTGAGGAGGTCGACGACTTTAAGGGCGCCCCTTGCGGGACTCGAACCTCGGCTTGCGGCCGTCGAGCGGACTGGGATTTCACCTGTGCTAAGCAAACCAGTCGCGACATAAAGCCACGACTGGGGACAAATTAGACTAATCTAAGGGAGCTAAGTTGAATAAGCTGGACTTCGTCGGACTACCTACATATGGGGCATTCGCTATAGTAATGGCATCATGGGAATCTAAAAGAACACTACACGGGCGTCTACATCTAGGGACAATGTTGCTAAAAAGTAAGATTTTTATTGAATTGACTAAAACTCGGGAAGCGAAGAGTGAAAAACGGAAGTATTTACACTAAGTTGTAAAGTCTCCCTTCCCTGCCTATCCTAATATAGTCTATTCATTAGTTATATAGTTTATAGTCTATTCATTGGGGCGTGAGAGAAAATGTAAACATAGAAAACAAAGATTCTCAAATATATATTTCGCTTTTTATTTAATTTTTGTAGCAAAGGCCTTCCCATATGTTTCTAGCAGCAAGTTGTATTGATTTTATCTTGTCTTTTCTGGAAATTCTCCATGATAAAACTTATTATAAGTAAATGATAAAAAAAAGGTAGCAAGGGGGATAATACAAGAATAAAACTATTTATTTATAAATTAAAATTAGATTTACAGTTGTAATTATACTGATATGTAAATAAGCAATTAACTCTATAATTTAGTATTGAAATAAGTTCGAAGTTTAATAGTTCGCATCCAAATGAGAAACACACAAATGTTTTCACATGTCTACTATTTAATAAGCAACTAATAAGAGTAAAGATAAGAAAAAGATTTAAGTAACTGATGATAATACATTTTTCAAAAGTCTTAAAGGGTTACATAAGTTCTACAGACATTGTGATAGACTATTATTTACAATGCTATCAGTGTGGTACTTCTATAGTAAAAATCAAATCAGTTTCACGCTGTATCCCACACACAGCAGGGTAGGAAGAAGGAACCTAGTGTTAAGACACTATATTCCCCACTTTCCGCCGAATTTTGGAGGCATTGAGTGGCGGAAATCAACGTCGCGCTTTGCCTCGAAACCAGAGCGAAGAAATGGAAATATAAATTTAGATAAATATTTAGTCCGTAGACCCCTTGAGTGGTGATCGAACTCACAACCGTTGCGTTACAGTCACACCCTTGTGCCCCATACGGACCACGACGGCCTCCATATACTTCTATAGTTATTTTTATCAAATATATTAACTCCATTAATCGTAACCTATAAGTAACCTTTGTCTGGTTTGTTTAATTTTATCTCACGGCCCCCTGAATAGGGTGTAAAGATATACTTTTTGACACTGGCGAAGTGATTTGTGCTCAATGCGCATGCTCGGCGGCATCTGCCTAGCCTGCTATAAAAACATGTAAAAAATTATGATGGAACCAAAAAAGTGCGAATTCAAAATGCAATATATTTATATGGCATTTCGTATACTTTCTACTTGATGGAGTAACAAGTTTAAAATGTACAATAAGTGTATCGGTTTTCATAATATTACAAGAATAGTAGGACACAAGTACTGAGATTGCCGTTTCGTTTTTGCTCTAATTACAATTAGTAGTAACTTTTCATTTTTTAGATATATTTAGATTATTACAATAATAAAGAATTCAAGTAGTATTTAAATGACGAACAAAAGTGTCTCAACGGAATCGAAATGTCCTAACACTAGATTTCCAGGTTCCCTCTGCTATGTGCAGGATATAGCATGAAGCTATGAAAAAAATAAAATATTAGTTTGTTTGATGATTGTTGTGAATTCAATGTACACTCTGGAAAATAACTGTACCTGTAGATGTTTAATAATTTTTTTTTTATGGAAAAAGCATGGCAAACGAGCGTACGGGTCACATGATAGTAAGTGATCACCGCCGCCCACGACACCGCGTAACACCAGAGGAGCTACTGGTGCGTTGCCAGCTTTTGAGGTGGTTGGGCGCCGGAGCCCGGCATTACCTAATGCGAAACGCAGTGGCATA
>DWGR01003569.1:0-12013 GCA_018247715.1 Heliconius burneyi | reverse complement strand
CCTGATAGTAAGTGATCACCGCCGCCCACGACACCACGTAACACCAGAGGAGCTACTGGTGCGTTGCCAGCTTTTGGGGTGGCTGGGCCCCGGAGCCCGGCATTACCTAATGCGAAACGCAGTGGCACAAAGCCACTACTTCACGCCGGTTTTAAATGCCGGAGGTGGTAATTATCCGGTCGAGTCTGCCCATGCGTGTCACCATTGCTGGCAGCGTGACTCTCCCACTCGTACTTTAGTCGCCTTTTACGACACCACCAGTACCAGGGTGATCCTATTCTAAGCCGGGAACACACTTTAGTCTTTATTTTATCTTTAGACATTGTTGGAACATACAACATTATAATGAGGCATATTTTAATGGAAGGTTAGTCCTGTCGAAGAGCCACAATGTGACAAGTTGTGGGTAGCTCGAGAAAATGTTATATTTAATATTTCCATTTTCTTCGCTATGGTGTCCAAGCAAAGAGCGGCATTGAGTACCGCCACTCAATACGCATCTCTCATCTCGAGATTATGGCGGAAGGAGTTTAGGGAATGGAGTGCCTTAACACTAGCTTCTCAGCTGCTGACCCTAAAAAAATATATTCTAATGGACTCAAATAGAAACGTCTCGCTTATCTACAAAACACTGCGTACGTCGGAACGTTAAGCGGTTTTGCCCTCTGCAAATCTTTTTAAATCACAAAAGCCAGTCGTCAAGATCGTATGTCGAAGAGGAAAAGAAAACATCCCGTAGAAATAGCGCAGCTGCTCGGATTTGGCGCGAAGTTCGTGGTAAATCCGATATGAAAACACACCCTGTTGGGATGTAGGGCACCGAGACGCAGGATAAATTCAGAAAAGGTTCTTCCCTTATTACCAACTCGATAAGGATTAAAACTTCATTTGGAGGTGAAAAGCTTTAAAACTTGGGTGATGAAGGGTTATACTTACATTACATCCCTCGTGACCCCCATTTGGTTTAAGTTGCCCTGTTATTTATTTTATGTCATATGTAATGAGATTGAAGTATATATATTTTTTACAAATGTCAGTTCAGTTCAGTTCTTAATCTATGGCGTTTCGAGCGTGCCAGTTGAGCACTAATCACTTCGCCAATGACACGTTGGATGGAACAAATGTCTACTTAAGTTAGAAAGTCTTTTATGATAGGTGTTTCTGTCCCAGTCTAGGAACATTGCGATTTGAATTTGGATACTTTTCACACATTATCTCTGAAGTGGAGAACATAGTGTTTATAATTGTCGCCTATTCTCTCTTAGCTTAAAAAAAGTTTAAGCACATATAAATATATAAATAACTGGTAATTTATTTTAGAGTATTTTTGTTGCATTTTAACAAACAGATCGTTTGACCTATCAATATTTATCAATACAATTGTGTGTTTGCAAGTCGGAGGATCCATCTAGAAAATCATCATAAGTCTATTCGTACCGTTACGAATGTTTTATAAAAATACCATTGTTTAATTATTATTTTAGTGTATGGGATAACACTTGACAATGGCAAAAATATCATATTATTATATATATTTAGAAAATTAAGAATTATTCTATTATTATTTGTAGCATCATGTATGTAACATAAGTAAAAAGCACAGATTTTTTTCTTATTTTGTTCAGTTTATGCTGTATCCCGTATAAAGCAGTATAAGCAGACGGATCCTCGTATTAAGACACTCCGTTCCCCCTTTCCACTAAATTTTCAATGTATTGCGTGTGAAGTGGCGGAAATCAATGTCGCGTTACTAAAGCATAAAATATAAAGATGAGTTGGAATAGTTTAATTTTTTCGAATCGTTTTTTTTTCTTAAACCAATTATTTTAAAAAATACGAGTTCCAAGAAGTAATTAATAGACACACAAAGTCTTTGAGACTTATTGAATATTTAAAAATGATAACCGGTAGCGTGGGAAGTCGATAGGTACGATTACGTAAAGCGATATAGAAAGTACTAGGGATGTGACTCTTGTTTTCCAAATAAAAGCGGTAATATGAAATGTTTTATGTGGAAGACACTTTTATGAATGTGAATTACAAGCAATAGGGTCGTTTTGAATAGCAATATAATAAAATTGTTGAGAATTTCCTATTCTCTAGAATGTATATTTAATAATTAATTTATTTTTCCTTCAAATTTATTTCTAGATATAAATTAAAAACAAGCTTATACTTAAATCTGTTTAATAAAAACAAATTACATTTATAAAATTGCATCGTATGCTCTATACAGGCTTATCTTTTGATGAAACACAATCTTTTATTATTTTATGATACACTTTGCCCATTACGTACTAATGTAGAGACAATTTAGACATTTATCTCTTTTTAAACCCCCCACCGACATACCTGACTGTCATATTTATAACACCTTTCCTTTTGCGCCGGGAGTTACAAAGATACAACAGACAGACGTGTCTGTTTGTCTGTAGCAAAAAGATATAATAAACAGACATGTCTGTTGGTCTGTGGCACCGTAACCCCCTTAATTTGAGTGGATTTTTTAATCGAAAGCCTTGTTCATTCGGTGATTCTTGACTGGTTTTATAAAAATCGGATTAGCAGTTTCCAAAAGCTGGTAGTGATTTTTTGGGTCGAGGTTTTTTAATTTTGTTTGCTTACCCATCACTTTAGAATATTTTCCATATAATATGAAAAAATGGCACGCTTGAAACGCCTTCATCGGAGAGCTGAAGTGACCTGACAACTTTAGTATGGGACAAGTTTAAACATTTCAAGAACAAATTAAATCATTTTGTATTTTTTAGGAATACTTAGTCTTTCAACAAAAAAGAAAGAAGAAAAAAATGAAGAGAGGAATTAAGAAAGAAATGAAGAGAGGACGGAATGCAATGTCAGTGTAAATGGTAAGGTATTAGAACAAGTAAATGAGGTGGTATACTTGGTAAGTGTGTTCAGTAGAAATGGAAGATACGAGATGGATATGGAAAGGCGTTTTGCTGCCGATAACGGGGTTAACGGAGCCTTAGCTGCATTGATCAGACGGCGAAACGTCAGCACAGCTGCGCGTTTGGCCGTACACATTGTTAAACGAAAAGATGAGTGCCGTGGAGATGCAATCTTTCCATAGGATATACGGAGTCAGCTTAGCTGATCGAATCCGTAATAAACAGATACACAGAATGGCAGGCGAGGATGTTACAGTGAGATTGAAGAAAAACGTGCTCAGCTGGTTTGGGCACGTCGAGCGAATGAGTGATGAAAGAATGGCAAAAAAGATTTATGGTGGAAAAGTGAGAGGGAATAGAGGTAGGGAAGCACAGTATCAAAGATATTGGAGGCAGGTGACGTAAAAAGCTTGAGAACCCTTCGAAGGGCATGTACGAAGAGGTGGACGAGGCGAAAGAAGTATATAGAGACCACAGCGTTTGGCGCTCCGTTCTCTCTGATTACCCCGCTAGGGATAAAGCGTGAAGCTAAGTTAAGTAAGTTAAGTTCAATAAAAAAAATCGTTTCTCCGTACACTTAATAGCCCTAAACTAGCCTCACTAGGTGAATACTGACAGGGCAACAATTATTGACACGCAAGTTAACTGACATTTATGCTTGTTAGACAATGGACGTTATTTGCACTTCAAGCTCAAATGGATTTGTTGACAAACGAAACAATATTGGACTTCGTTACATAAAAATTTCAAATATTGATTGATCAAATTTATTAGATTTTAACATGTTGTGTGCTCGTTGAATTTGTGACACTCGCCCGTTCTAACGCCAGTTGTGAAATATTAGAACGAATTTATTTTTTATTTGATTATTTTGTATAATTTTAGAAAAATCGTATTTTTTTAAACGATTCTTCTTTTTTTTGTAAATATTTTAAGGAATTGTGATATTTTCGTTGTTTTCTCCTTGACTTGTCACTCATCGAGAATGAATATTTCAGTCAAGGCTGTATTTTTATTAGATCTCTTTAATGTATGTTCTTTAATTGTGTAAAGTTATCTCGTTTTATCGGTAATTTCCTTTCTTGTGTTTTTCATACAATGAGACATTGGCGAAGTGAATCGTACTCAACTCAAATACCGCGAATGAAGAATTTAAAAAACATTAACGCTTTATTTTTACTAATTATAACTAAATACTAATTACATTAGTTATATCTTTTAGATACAATTTTCGATATAATTTATAATAATATTCTACCAGATCATACAACTACTTTGCTATAACTCTAAAAGCACATCATAAACTCGTAGCTCAGATTATGTAGAAACTTGCTTAGGATGTTATCAGACTGGACGATATAAAGTCAATATTTAGTTTTACATACTGGTTCTAGCTGAAATTATGTTTTATTATATAACTTGCCACCTGCCCGCGGCTACACCTGTTTAAACTGCACAATTATTAGTACTCTAGTTCATGCTTTAATAAATATATGTATGTGTCTTTCATCTGTCGTACTTTACAACTATTTAAACAAACCTTAAGACTAAATAATTGACTTTAAATAAGATTCATATCCTGATGAGGGATATAATAATTTTATTGGGCATTTTAGATAATTAATTTGTTTTAGACAATTGACTTGAATAAAATTAATTTATTTTAACTTATCTACACAAATCAATATATAAACAATCTCGTGAACTTTTTCCTTTATATTAGTAAGAATATCTATCTATCTCTTTTTTTAAAAGAGAAAAAGCTGATAAAGAGAAAACTTGCAGATTTATACGATCTCGAACGTACAAGACATGTGGGGAGTGCTATTAGTCTACCTGCAACAAATCAAGTCGAGCCTGCAAACAATTAGTACCTGAAGCAAATCGTAGGTTTTATCTGTAAATCCTGAAAATTCCAAAAATGTCAAGTGTCAGCTAAAAAAATAAATCTTGCTTCCTCCAAGAATTTCCGACACTTGTAACATGGACTATTGCAGTTCAGATCAGTTCTTGATTTATGGAGTATTGCAGCAACTGTTAAAAATCTAGATATCATATGTCCACTTAATGTCAAGACACTAGCTATTCAAAAAGCATCTATCAAAAAATTTAAAAAAAAGACGATTTGTACCGAATCATATATGTAACTATGGAATAACACACCAGTTGTAAAATAATTTTATGAAATCGCATCAAAATGTAAATATAGTGGCAAGTAGTTAGAAGTCAATATATTGATTTCACAATAGCTTGCTTTGTCATATCCGCAAGGTCGTATACCTAAATCAATCTAAATAGCAGAGTAGGCAGAGGGAACTTGAGGACGTAGTGTTAAAATTAAAGCTATGGTAATTGAGCTTGAAAAGCTTGAGAACGTAGTGTTATACACTGCGTTTTTATTAAGACACTTCCGTCTCCTATTTTCCGCTAAATTTCAGGCTTTCAAGCATTGCTTTTAGATATTGCTTTCAGGCATTGCATGTTGTGAGTGCTGGAACCAGAGAGAACAAAGAAAATATTAAATATTTAATTTCCCCTTCTGAGAAACAATCTTCAGATCCAACACTTTTGAACAAAATTAGTTAGTTATTTCTATAATTATAATATTAAGTTAAGTAAAGGATTGTTATATTTTTTCTTAGTAAATATATTCGTTATTATAGGTTTATTACTCGACCACAGTTTGTAGCTTACCCGGTCCATGCATATTAAATACGATCCATTTCAAATCGTACAAAAATGAATTTCGAGGCGGTTAAATCCCTCGCGGCGGAGTGGCACACGGCTGTTACTGTAAACGCGACAGTTGCGGGTTCTATCAATTACGTTGGTTGACAAAAAGGAAAACTCGGCGTTGAGTTTCACTATTTAACTCGCAATTTACGCTAAATCCTAGAGACATTGCATGTTTTGCGAACTGAGTGCCGCTTTTTGCCTCGGCACCAGAACGAGGAGATGAAAATATTACATATTGCATTTTCTCGACTGGAAATCGAAGCTACAATACAAATTCATAGTCCAGAACTTTTTATATTACATCTCATTTGTGTTATTAGCATAACTGTTGAAGACTTTTACATATTTCCAAAGATTATTATTAAAAATGATCACTAGGTAAGAGAGAAAGCTATTTTTCTATTTTTAGTAGTATTGAATAAGAAATATAAAATAATATAACATTAATATATAATTAGATATAAACGGAACTGTAGCCTTGTATGGCAGACACACATTTCCGGGAACGTAAGAAGGTTTCAGAATTATGAAATATTTGTGTACGGCGTATTTTCTCTTACTTTGCAATCGCTTTTATTAATGTAAGAAAGGTCTTCTTCGTCTTTTGAAGTTATTTTATCGAAGTTAGATGAATGAAATTAGGAGAGAGGGCTAATTTAACTTTCCTTTTCGCGAAACTTTGTCAATCTTATGGTTACTATTATTTTGTGATCTCGACGCTAAGATTCTTGAACGCAATAACTTTTCTTATTAAAAGAGAGGGGTTTTATTTTAATTAAAATTCTTTTAAATCAGAATGTAGGAAATGGATTCAATTACAAAAAAAACTGGCCTGAAAGTGATGGTTCTGAAGAGTAGCCCTTGAAACAAACGGCGTTATCAAATCAGTGCACCCAGTTTGAGTGCCGGTAAAATAGAGGGGGCTCTTATTGCCCACCCTCCCCCATCAAATCCAGGGGTGAGAAATTAAAAATATGCCGAAATCGCCTTAACGTTTTCAACACGTCTGGGAATTTCATAGAAAGATAAATTAGAGAATGCAGCAATTCGTGGAATGGGTAAAATGTTAGTATATTATAGTCACTGTAAGATAACTAGTATAGCATACACCTCATATAAAGGAGCAAAGCTAAGTAAATAAATAATCGCTACGCCAGACGGTCATCTCTTTGACATAAAATGTTTGACAAAACAAGACCACACAAGGAAGTAAAATAAGAATCATTCATGAAATGGAACACAGAAGGAAACGTTAGACTCCATAAGCAGGAACGACTGCGCTAGAAATATAATTAAAGGCAAAGGAAAATGAAAGCTGTTATGACGATAACATGTTTATTCTAAATGTTGTATATACATATACATATGCATACATGCATACCATGTAGAAAAATAATATAACTTTAATTAAATTTTATTAATAGAAGAAATAACTACATATTTCATGACATGATGAGTCAGACAACGTTGACTTGTTGATGATTAACAAAACTTAAATATATCTATAAAATTATAATTAAAAGTAACTAAGACACATGTCTGAGGCATGAAGATAAAGATAACAGTAAGCTTATAACCAGATTTGTAATTCCTAGTGATACAAAAATAATATATTTTAATTTAAAGAATGACAACACTGTTTTCATCCGCAGAAAGACAAGTAGCTACATAAAATAAAAATAATCCTTTGACAGCACCACATGTCTCTATTAATAATGTAGGACGTGACAAAATATAATTTCTAGATTAAATCATAAGTTAATTAATTATTTCAGATATTTTAAAACTAAATTTTTATAACATTATTTAATTTAAAAATAAAATTATAAGAAAATTACCAAAATATGTACTAAAATATCTACTGAATCTACTGAAAAGTAAATGAATTGCAGAGCGGGTACTGGGCCCATCGCGTTGCAGAGAGAGGAATATGGAAAGTGCCTGGGCCTTACAACCCAAGTGTAGGTTTAAGGGCCCCTTTAAAATACGCATTAACGTCCACTGTCCGCGCTCCTCTCTCTACGTCACCAAATTAGAAAAGATCCTATAGAAGAGATACAGTGAAAAACTATAAAAGAAAAAAAAAATGGTAAAGCACAGATTAGCATTTCATTCTTCACATGTAATTCATTCAATTCATTCTTCACATATTATAGAGCATGATTAGTTCGTAATTCATACAACGCTATGTATTGAGGTCGCACAGCTTACCAAGTTGTAAATCTGGATATTGCAATGTGATAATGTATGCTCATCCCCTCGCTTAAGCTCATTCGGTTTCATCAGTTACGTAATAAATGAATGATGTTGATTTGTAAGACAAATTAAAGTACTGGTAATTCTTATGGACAGATACCATTGTGGATTTGGGAAATCGTCTCATCAATCGTCAAGCATTTACTACTTGCGATGATCGTAGGTTCCATCCTCGGACATATATGTTTTTATATTTATTTATCGCGTTGGTTCCTATTGGAAAACACAGCTAAGCCTTTACAAAACTTTAGCAAGTGGTAATTTGCAGAGGTTAACCTCCAGACTCGGCGAAAAGTGGGAAAAGGAGTGTCTTCATCTATACAAGAGGTCCCCTCTGCCTACTCTGCTGTGTGCGAGATACATTGTGAAGCTGATTTTAGTTATTTTTTACTCTTTAGTTCTTAAATCGGTTCTCTTTAATATCACATACAGATACTAAAATCAAAATTTATCCTTACCTCAGACGATAACAAAATTTAATGAGTCTACTTCATTTGTTAAGGCAAACTATAGCAGTAGAAGTGTCAGTGAGTGCTAAAATTTTATCACCACCTATAACTCTTAGCCAACATAACCGTCCGTACGAGCTCTTCGAGAACACTTCATAGAAATCACATCACGTTCGTTTAGTTTTATTGTACTCGTAGGCTCAGTTTATCTCAATCGAGGACTGACTACAACATTTCTGGTGAATCACCTCTGTAAAACAACTTAGATTGGGTTTTTACTGTTGTCGACAGTATTATGTTGTAACATTTATTTGGACATGTAGGTTGTTTTAGACGAAATGAATACACGAACGTCTATAGAAGAGGTTTATTTTATATATGAAATAGAATATTTTGTGGAACTATAGATACAATTATTAAAATGTAACATCTCAACAAAATTGATATATATATATAGCTAGTGATTATATTTACCAGTATAAGGTAAAGACGGCAATCTGGTGCAGTGGCACAGTATTTGACGGTACGAGTAAGAACAACGCTTCTAGCTTCGATTTCTAATCATCATATTTTAATTTTTCGGCTCTGGTAATGAGACAAGTGCGACTTTAAGTACTCTTGCTAAAAGATTGTTTTAATATTAAGGAGTGGTTAAACACAATATTTTTACCTACCCTGATATGCGGGAAAAATGGAACATTATACCATTGTTTATACATACTATGGATAAACTAAATACATAATGACATACCACTTCAACTATTACCAATATCGAAATATTTTTCTAAAATGTCCTAGAATAAGCCAAATAAGCGTATAAATTCTAGAAATAGTAAAATAACTACAATAAAATAGAAGAGAAATGAAACAAACACACATACAGTCCTACTATACGTGATATATTTTTAATTCAGCTAAGTTTATAATAGTAGATTGAAGCGGAAAAGTAGAGGTTCAGTTTTTCACACGCCGCCAGCTGAATCGTTTGAATATTTCATGCTCGATAATTTATAGCATGATTTAGAGCACAGCTTACTTTATGACGGCCGGAGTCTCCGAGGAGCGGAGTAGACTACATTTAGCGTGAAAGGATTCTTAAGAAAAAGTAACTTATATAGTTTTTTAGGAAAACATGATTTGGTTTCTGGTTTGCATGATGAGCTAGTTTTGTATGTTAATGTTAATTTAGTTTTTCACGCCTAATTGTTTTATATTGTGATATTTAACTTATTTAGAAAACGTATAAAAAATTTAACTTAGCGGGACTCGAACCCGCGCCTCTTGGAAACCGACCCTCTGACCACAGGGCCCTCTGACCACTGAGCCGTTTGAACGTATGGCTCAGTGGTCAGAGCGCCTGGTTGGTTTCCAGGTTTTACAAAAAATATTGTGATATGCTGTTTTTTTCATAAACGTACAATTTATTTATAAGGCTGTATTACTTAACTTATAATTTCTATTATCCTTTCTATTTCAATATTAAATCACAAAATTTGATATACTTTAAGTAATATAGTGTCTCCACTGACATTAACGTGCCATTTTTCCAAACAACTCCCCATGCGGATAGAGCGTTCGCTACAATGGGTAGTTCCTGCCATACTGCGTCATAGCGGTCGATCTCTACGGCAATCTCCTTGATAAACTCGCATATAAGCACATAAAAGTAGAAAACATGGCTGTATATTAAAATAAATTTCAAGATTTTTTGTCTGCTTCACATTTTATCCCGCATGGTGCAGAATAGGCAGAGGGTAGGTAGTGTTAAAACACAATTATCTCCACGTTGCGCTGACTTCTGAAGACAATATGTGTTGAGTGACGGAATTCAACGCCGCGTTTTGCCTTCACGTCACACACTTGCCACGTCCCTGCACCACGGCTGGCACCATTTTTTTTAAGCTTAATTATAAATCATCACCACCATTCATTCTAAAACGGTCTAACGAATGCAGTCAATCTCACCGACGTAAATTTTCGCCGAAATCATAATTCAAATTTATTGAGTTTCCAAACTTTTGGGCCCTCCAGCGACTGCTTATATATCAAAGAATTTTACCGATATTATCTAACTCCAGATTAAAATATGGATTTCATAACTTTAGATCTGATATTAAAGTTTATTTTCATTAAATAGAAAGCCTAAAAGCAAAGTTTTGTTTTACTTGGATAAGTTACATCTTCAGCTATAATACTAGTAGCTTATAAATAACTAACTTAAATGTTTATATGACTTAAAATACTTTTTTCTATGAGTGTCTAAAGTAAACTATATACAATTTTAAAAAAATCAGCTTCACGCTGGATTCCATATACAGCAGGGTACCAGAGGGTACCTGGTGTCAATACACTCCGTTCCCCACTTTTCTTTGAATTTTTCGAGGCATTGTGCATTGAGTTGCGGAACTCAACACTGGGCTTTTGTTACGTTCAATTTGATCATTTTTACAATATAAAATATACTGAATATGTTTAGGCGTTCAGAGCTGGTGAGTATTTACCTAATTAGATTCGGCCTTACAATAAAAAAAAAACATGGAGAAGTAAATTAAAATATCGGAAAATCAATTTGACTAGAAGAGACAGCGGAACGGGAATTGTCCTCGTTCTTTAAATTGTGTTCATTGTTATTCAAATTATGAATTAACAGCCATTCAGAGCACTCTCGATTTTCTTATATCGTGGGATTCTGAAAGTTAGAACTTGAGCAATTTGTAATATTTTTCTTTAAGATAATTAAGTGTTTGTGTCGCAGCGTTGAGTTTTGCCACTCAACACGCAAAGCCTCGAAAAATTCGACGAAAAGTGGGGAACGGAATGTATTGACACTAGGTACCCTTTGCTACACTGCTGTATATGGGATCCAGCGTAAGGCAGATTTTCTTTTTTAATTATATATATTCAGTCAGTATAGGCAGAAAGTGGGGAACACAATGTCTTAACACTAGGTGCCCTCAGTCTACCCTGCTATGTGCGGGATACAGCGTGAAGCTAAAAAAAGTGTTTATGTACTAGTCATTTTTGCTTCTAGCCATATTCTGAATGAATGGTATTGCTCAATCCTAATAATATTAGAAAAGTGAAAGTAAAGATGGATGGTTTGTTCTATTGTCATGCAAAAACTGCTATAGATTTAGATTAAAAAAAACGGATTTATATCAAATTTTATAGTAACAAAGCTATCGTATGTTATACATCGGAACAAGACATACATGCATAGGCTATAATTTATGTAAAATTTGGTTTTTATATAAGAACATCATCGGGTTAAGCCGTAAGAGTAATAGTTTAACAAATGTACGTACTTGTACATGAGTCTTATAAAATACATCAATCTTTCTACCAGGAACATTAGTTGTAGATTATAGCGTATACAAATAATGAGTAGAGTCAATAACACTTTAAAATGTGACAAAATTAGAACGAACTTTTATAATATTTTTGTCTCATTTTCCGTTCAAGAAAAATTACAATCCGTTCAGAGAAAAAACTCCATGAGATTGTCCCCATTCCTACGCTTGCTCGCACGACTAGCACCTTGACAGTCATTCCGCTTCACCTACTTGCAGCCGTGCTCGAATATTTAAGCTACGAGTGATGGCAATTTGATAAGTGACGGTACTTAGATGATGTCTAGAAAAAATGTATATCCGTATGTTA
>DWGR01003568.1:0-12013 GCA_018247715.1 Heliconius burneyi | reverse complement strand
ATATAAACTATAATATATTATAGTAAGATCTTTTACATATCTGAGTGGTACATTTAATACATGAGCGTGGCCGAATGGTTCTTCAATAAATATCAAAAGCACTTTTTATTGTTTTTTGTTTCTAAATGACAATTATTGTGAAACAAAACATAATTCATCATAAATATCTTAATTATTGAAACACTGGCCGCGAAATACGAAAAGTTTTGAAACGTCGTCTTAATTATGATAAATACTTGACAATTTATATTAATTAATATTCAAATTACTTGTAGATTATTTCTCATTCTGCGCACAACTCCGGCTTATTTAATTTTTGTTCTGCGCGCTCAGTCGAGGAAAATTATAACTATTTCATACAACGTTTACAACCATTTGAGGTTTTATGTCTGGAAATGGACATGACGGATTGACAGATGAAATGTCTACTTTATATGTAAATTATAATAAAGTCGTAACCTATTGGTGTCTGTATATGTTGATCTCAGAAAACGCTAAACCGATTTTTTTGGCTTTTCTTAAGATTTATTGTTTGTTTTATTAAAGTTACGCCATTTTAAAGAAATTTTGTTTGTCAAATGTGTTATATTTATCATTGTTTTATTGAATTGACTGAAAGTTTATTTAAGTTGAGATACTGTTTTTAAATTATATTATCATTAGAAAACGAAAAAGATTAAAATTCAATCAGCTTCACGCTGTATCCCACACACAGACAAAGGGAACCTAGTGTTAAGACACTCCGAAAATAATGCAGATTAGTAACTTTATAGTTCTATACTTGAAGTACGCTAGTAATTTACAAAGTAAATATAAGTAAGTACGAGATATTTAGGCTATTGTATTTAAACACATTCTTTAAACCGAAAAAGAACCTACATTTTCTAAAACAAAAAATAAATAAAAAAAAACGGTTTATATTACCCAAAACAATATTCCCAATATACCAAAAATAAATACAGTAGTAATTACACACTGTTAGTGATTTATGACCGTCCACACAAAATGGATTGCTCTCACAGACGCCCACAGCTTACCTCTATTGATAGGAGTGAAAATTGATTGACTCCCACGTCAGCGGCCCTCAGATGCTGAAACAAAGAGAGAAATCTGTAATCAAATATCAAATTGTATCGATATTCTAATGTAACACATGTCTGTGAATGTTACAAAGTAAGGCTAAAGGTATTACAAATGCATACTATAAGTTTACTGAATGTGAACATTTAAAAAATATCCAGTAGTTTAATTAATATACTTGGTTAAAATGTGATTTAAGTAAAATGTAAAAATACATAATGGCCACTTTAGCAGTTGTATTAACTACTAGGAATGTATATATTTTACAGCTTCACGCTGTATCACGCATATAGTAAAACAGGGGGAATCTCCCACTCCCTTCCAGAACTTTGCGCCGCTGTTTTTTAGCGTTTCGTGTTGAGTGACGGAACTCAACGCCACGGTTTTACCATTGATGTTTGAGTATATAGTCAATATATAAATATTTTTCCTCTTTGAGTTTAGTAAGAACAAGAATTACCCACATGTAGCAGTTCATTTGTGTACTGCGTGCAACGGATACGTAACTGCAAGCGCAACGTAGTCATGCTTATTTTTAAATAAAAAACATTTTCTATTCTCCTACTTTGTGTTGTCAGCTACTTGCACAGATAAGAATTACATTTTCTGGCTAGAAGAACTAAATGATAAGACACTTAGCTCTGCGTTATTTATCTTCCCTTGAGATATTGTATGTTGGATTTTGAACTCTGACTCGTGTTTAGTTTTTAATTCACCTTTATCCCAGAAAAATATTTGAGTTTTAAATACTAGTATATACGTAGAGTGTAGAAGCCGTCTTAACACAGTGGCGCAAGCATGTGACTGTAAGCGCAACGGTTGTGGGTTCGACTTCCATGAAGAAATGAAATATTTAATATTTTTATTTCTTCTGGCAACAACACAAACCGCGGCGTTTAATTTTGTCACTGAACACACAATTTCTCCAGAATTAGGCAGAAAGCAGAGTGTTTTAACACTAGGTTCCCTCTGCCTACCCTGCCACATGCGGGCTACAGGTGAAACTGAGAAAGAAAAGAAATATTATGTATTAGAAAACAAAGCACTATTATGTTCAACACAGTTGTATACATTAATGAACTCTAGAAAAATAGAAATAAAAGATAAAAATCTAATTAGACATTGTGTTTCTAATGAACCTACTGTACCCGCGCAGGAAACAAGCGGGCTCATCATAACATAAGAGGATAATTCTTGATTAGACTGAACTGGACAACATAGTTCCTAGTCACTGTTAAATCTTCTCAATTTACTGCTGTTAGTTTACCTATTCAGTGAAAGAGCTGCAGTCAAATTAAAAACTAGTTTTTCGACCTAATTTTTATTTTCTAAATTATGATTTCTTTACATAGAGTGGTGGAGGCAGGCTTTATAAATATAACGTACACGTGTTCGCTTAAGCTGATTTTTAAATTAATATATGTATATTGTTTTATATTTTTAGTTTCACGCTTTATCCAGAACATAGTGTTAAGGTACTCTGTACCCGTTTAAGGCACCCCGTTCTTCACATTCCGCGGAGGCATTGCGTGTTGAGTGGCGAAACTCAACGCAGCGCTTGGTCCATTTACAATAACGAGGGATTGAAAATATTAAATTTTTTTTTCCCCCAAGTGGGAATCGAACCTACATCGTCGCACGCTTAACGTATCGCGCTGGCGCTGGGAGGTGCGATGACCTCAATGTAATCAATATGTAAAGTATTTACGTATCAATAATGATTGCTCGTGCAAATTTGATAAGGCTTTCATCTTTTAGTATTTAGTAAACAACCTTCGCATAGTGTTATGGTACAGCTGAAATATATTCTGTACATGTATACAATCGAAGTAGGTTCTGATCCTGCACCATGAATGCTTGCAAATATTTTTAAATTTTTTAAAGTGTTATTCGACAATTAGGAACGTATAACTTTCGATAGTCTCCAAGAGGCGCGGATTCAAATCCCGCTACTTTGAAATGTTCGTACGTTTTCTAAAAATATATTAATGCTTGCATCGTGAAATGTTAAATCACCTAATATACATTTTCCAAAACATAAACTTAATGAGTATTACGAAAGTACTTAAACGCTATAGAAATATTTTTAAATATCATTTTAATATATGTGGAGTAATTTATGAATGAAATATTCCTTTTTATGTTATCTTTTTTATCAAGCATTTCCATTTGAGCACCTCTCGGCTTCCTAATCTTTCATGTAAACCGACTACACTATCCGGTAACTGTATAAACAAGTAAAGAAACATCTTCACGCTGTATCCTGCACACAGGGGTATGCAGTGGGTACTTAGTGGGTCTCCATTTTTCTGCGTCTTGTTCCCCTTCTCTTTGCATTAGATTCTTTCTGTCTATAATACTTAAGCTTAAACTCTTTCTATCTTAAGCTAAAGTACATACAGACAAAATATTTTAGCGAGTGTTTATCTATTTCTATTGCCTTCCAAGAAATTGACTCGAGCTAAATCGTGTCTTGTATGTCGAATATCCTGAGATATTACTAATATTATTCTTCATATTGTTATATTTACTTTTGATGCCGTTATTCAATCAAACAACATGTCTTGTATCAATGTTGAAATTTTTCCTTATGATGAAAAACAAATATTACATACGTAAATCTTTTCTTCTTAAGGAAGCTTCTTAAGAATAAAATTATTTTTTATTTTTTATTTTTTTACATGACTGAGATATTCTTTTGCATTACGTATTTGGTCTGATTAAAAAATTAAAAATGATTTTCTTCATTATTAAAAGTATTGTGTTTTTGTAAGAACAATGAGGGAAAAACTTTCAAAACAATAAATTTTGAGAGCATAGTGGCGAAGTGGTATTCCCACTCTGAATAATCTAAATAAATTATTTAATATTTACATTTCTTCGCTCTGGTATAATAGCAAAACGCGGCGTTGAACTGTGACCAAGCTCACAACACGACAAAACTGTGCGAAAAGTTGGAAACGCAACACTTACCACTAGGTTTCTCCTCTGTCTACCCTGTTATTCTGACACGCAAAATATAATCAAGCTCAAAATTTTACTAAAATAAGAGAAAAACGAATGAATAAGCACTGTATGGAATAAATAATACTCGTTCAGTAATGAATTGGCAATCAAAAACTCGGAGAATTAAATTTGATAAATTACTTATTTAAATGGAAAAATAAAATTTTCAGATCAAGTTACTTAAGTATTCAGTGATCGCGATAATAAGTTTGGCGTCGTGTAGGTATTATAAAAACACACAAATTATTACAAAAATACAAATATATACTAGTTTGAGAGGTGAAAAACTCTTTCTTAAGTCTCACATAACACAAGAAAGAATCTACTTATTAAATAGTTTTTTTTTCTGTAGCGTGGTAATTTATAGGCTCAGTAGTTTGTGACGGTATTTCAAGACTTTGGATAGAAATTCAACAATTTCCCAATTGAGCACCTGCTAATCATCAGCTTTTTTCAGCTTCACGTCGTATTCGGATAACAGGGTAGGCATAGGGAACCTAGTGTTAAGACACACCGTTCCCAACTTTTCGCCGAATTCTGGAGACATTGTACGTTAAGTGGGCAAATTCAACACCACCACCTAAATACCAGAGCGAGGAAATGCAAGTAGTACATATATCATTTCCTCGAGTGTAAATCGAACCCACTACCTGTTTGCGACCTTGCAACACGATTGGTTTCAATAAGTAAATTAAATAAATTTAAAAACTTAAAAAAGTAGGTTCTTTATACTTTTGGCTGTTAATCCAGAAGAAAAATGAAAGCTACAAATGTTTTCACAGTTCTAAATGTTATTTTACTCCAATGTATAAATTAAAATCTCCCACAGTTGGTTTCAACTGAATGAGAACAACCTTTATATGAATAAGCATAAATTAAGACAACATATTATAGGAACGACGTCCCTGTACGAGGTACCGATACGATATATCATTTTGTATGAACGCTACGTGACCCGAATGAAAGAAAAAATAAAAGAAAATTGAAAATAAAAAATAGAATCGCAAGCATTTATTCGTACTGCCTCTAAAATATGTTGACCTTTTTAAGTCGAAGTAAACATTTCAAAACTACAGATATCATATAAAAGGTACGGTAAGGTGTACTCGAAAGGCAGCAAATTGTGCGTATCGAACGTTCGTTAACGCTGTTTGCACCGTCCAGTCCGTACGCCCTTGATTTGCACTTAATTTGCATAATTGAGTTTTTTTTTTATGAAGAAAGCAGTTATCATTGTAGGCATAGACACACAAGCGTGACTGTAAAGGCGACAGGTTGTTGGTTCGATCTTCACTCGAGGAAATGAATTTTTTTTATTTAGTTTTACCACTCAACACGCAATTCTTCCAGAAATCAGCGTATTAACACTCGGCTCTCTCTGTTTACCCTGCAGCGTGCGGGGTAGCCGAAAAAAAAGAATAAAATAATGTAGAACTTTTCAATTGTCCCGTGTGAAATCAATCGATATACATTAGTACATAAAGAAAATCTTTAAGAAATTTCGCCACTCGTACTTGAGATATCGAGACCTTCATATCGAATAGAATTAACACATCGATTTCTTTATTAAAATCAATTAAATCCGTTAAGTGAAACCAAACAATGACAGTACATAATGTTCGCATTATCTCATTCTTACATTCAATATTTAACTAATATCAGTTACTGAGGTGAGTCAACAAGAGTTAAAGTGAAAATATTATGAAAATATTCATAAAATAATTTATAAAAGCAAAGAGGCCGACGTGGCGCAGCGGCACAAGGGTGTGACTTCGTGCGCTGAAATCGAGTGGTTGTGTGTTCGATCCCCACTCGAAGAAGTCAAATATTTACATACGTTTATATTTCACTCACATATAGCCCCTCAACACGCAATGCCTCTAGAATTCGGCAGAAAGTGGGGAACGGAGTGCTTTAACACTAGGTTCCGTCTGTCTCCCCTGCCGTGTGCGGGATAAAGCGTGAGGTGAAAAAAAAGTAAGAGGCAGGTAACAATTCATTTTATTCTTTTTATTTGGTGTTATAGAGTTCTATGTAAATAAAGTGAAATTTTAAATTGTATGGAGACAGTATTCAGTTGAAACTTTGTTTTACTGTCGCATATCAATTGAATGGCCTATAAACCTGGTCACTTTTATTCGTAAAAAAGATTTCAATAAGTATTAATGTTTTATTTAATGTAAAACTAGTGGCCCACTCGCGGCTTCGCCCGCATACCACTTGTAATTATTACACTATGCATCATTTGCCATAACATCTATTACATAATTTTTTTTAATTCTGAGTGACGAAATTGGCGGCATGGGGGCCCCTTGCGGAACTCGAACCTAAGCGATCGTAAACAGAATTATTTTAAATGAAACTACTTTGACGGGATTAATCGCGTATATAATCCCGTTAAAATAGTTTCATTTAAATGTGTAATAATCGTGAAAATCAAAGAACTTAGAATTATTTTAAATTAACATTTTCTCGAAGAGTGTACGTACAAATTACATGCTAGAAAAGTCAAAGCTTATCTTTATAATTTCTTCTTGATGATGGCATAGCTTTTGTTGGTAAGTTTCGGTATCTTTATCAAATAAAAAACATTGAAATATCATCTTGCAATTTTCAACTATTTTTGCTAATCGCCTAATTGTGATTTATTTATGAGATATAGATATAGATTGTCACAAACTTTATTTTAGAACTGAATGTGTTTATAGTATAATGTACTTACATACGCGTATATTTAAATATTGCTGCAGCGAAGGCGCTTAAAGTAATACTATCTATAGGTATTTCATTATTCAAGGCTAACTATGAATTAAACCGTAACGTAATAGCCTATAGCATTCCTGAGGAAAGTAGCTTTCGTACAAAACAAAAAAAGTAAATCACACCAGTAGAACCAAAGACCTTGGCTTAGATTATGCAACCAAACAAACAAACTGTTCCGTCTCTTATTATATTAGTATAGATAATGAAACATAATATACCTACAGACTCTATCGAGCACCAATTCATCTTACACTTTTGTAATTTTGACTTAAATGTTTTCTTAGCGATTTCCATAGATTTATTTTCGTCATCTTCTATTTTACAAGATGTGAGGTCATCACGGATCTACTAATATAAGAAACATTGAAAATTATTTTAACAATATTAGAGACTAAGTGCTGTCACAATTGACAGTTACTAATCATTACTGTCTCAATACGCCCATAAGCTTTATATAATAAGATGTAAATGTTTTTTAAAATAATTCTCTTCAAGGTATTCGGTATTTAAAATTGTGTAATAATGATATTTATAATTCATTACGAATCACGACCTTCATTTTGGTTCTTGGGGTTCCGTATCTGAAAAGGTAAAAACAGAATCCTTCTAGGATCATCTTCGTTCTTCGTATCTTCGTAGTTACATCTTCATTGTCTGTCTGTTTCTCTGTTAAGATCATATATGTGGAGATCACGTGGTTTCAAGCTGAAATTTAAATCATACAAACATATGTATCGTAGGTTTCTTGAAGCGCAAAATAAGTAAGTTTGTAAGTCGACATATATTCGTAAGTAATAAAATTTGGCAAGAAGAGATAATTTACAAAAAAAAATCATTTATAGTTGTTTCATTGAAAAAAAAATCATTACAAAATCAAAATTGTGTAGTTCCTACGTTAGTTATCATTAAGTGTGCATGCCAGGAAACTTAAGTTTGTCAACTTTAATATTTATAGTTCCCGTTGATGGAAGATGACGGAAGCTTCGGTGGGAGAGTGCGAATCGCACTTAACCGGTTTTTTTTATATAAATAAATCGTATGATAAGATGAGTGGGACGCTCATAGGTGACAGTCAGAACGCGTAAACAGAGCAGGTTGAGAGCTACTGATTGATAAGAAATTGTTAGGCAATGTAGTTATTTATGATTATTTATAACAACCACACATGCCATAAGATAATCTAGATCATTTTCATATAAATTATGGTACAGTATTTATTGAGGCCAGTCGTGGCGCAGAGGCATACACGTGCGACTATACACGCCACAGAGTTTGGGCTCGATTCCTACTCGAGGAAATTAAGTATTTAATATTTTCATCGTCCTCGTTCTGGTAACGAGAAAAAAAGTGGCGTTGGGTTCCGCTCCAGGCCTCTAGAATTCAGCGGAAAGTGAGGAACGGAAATATATTAATGGCAAGTAAATATCTTAAAATAAAGCTAAATAAATAGTAATTAGTACATAAAATAATACTTCAAAAAAATCGGCGAAAAGTGGGGAACGGAGTGTTTTATCACTAGGTTCCCTTCGCCGACCCTGCTGTATACACGATAGAGAGGGAAGTTGATCTTTTCAATATAATTATTAAAAATAAAATGTATAGATACATTTATAACTCACCCGAATACAAAGTTTATCGATAATAAATACTTTTAACGGTAGATTTAAACGGCAGTTAGCAAAGAAACGGTATCGCACGAGCGTGACAAACGCTTTTACCAAGTTTCGGTCATTATCTGGTATCTGATGCCGACGAGATACCAACATTGTGCCACTCGGTCCTAGCTCCAGTGTATGACATATAGTATTGATGGGCTCAAGGCGACTGTGTCGTCTGCGTATAGAATAGGTTATATAAAATAGGTTCACAATTTAGTGTCACCGATAAAAAAAATTCTATATTTTTTTAGCGTGACTCTGTATCCCGCTCACGGTAGAGCAGGCAGAGGGAGTCTGCTGCTAAAACACTACCCACTACCTATTTTCATCCAATTTATGGAGGCATTGCGTGTTGAATGGCGAAAGTCAACACCGCACTTTGCCTCGATACCAGAGGAAACAAATTGAAAATATTGAATGATATATAAAATATTAAATATTATGAACCTACAACCTCTAGCTATTACAGTCACTGCGTCAGGACTGGCCTCAGTAGACAAAAATTGTACCAATTTTTACGAAAATTTTGCAAACGGAGGAGTTTGAAATTGGGTGTAATTAAAGTTTCTATGGAAGAGTGTCATATTTGTTGGAAGCTAATATTTTTTTATTAATATTTCATTACAAATAAATAAAATGAATCATATAAGGTATCACGCGTTTGACAGATACTATTTTTTGCTGGTTTGACCTTGCCTCTTCAGCTCGTAGCACGTTTAATAATATTTTTAAAACAGCTTCACGCTGTATCCCGCGCACAGCAGGGTGAGCAGAGAGAATCTAGTGTTAAGATACTCCGTTCCTCACTTTCTGCCGTATTTTGGAGGCATTGCGTGTTGAGTGGCAGAACTCAACAGAAATGTGAGGATCGAACCCACAACCGTCGCGTTACAGTCACACCGTTGTGCCGATGCGCCACGACGGCCCCAATATTAATAATAACAATATTTTTAAATGGAAAAAAAAATAAACAAGATAATAGCGTCCTCTCTCGGTAACTGATTACATTTTGTAATAACTTTTTGGTTGTAAAATTCGTAACAACCGTATAGAAATTTCAGCGTAGGATAAGAACGTATAGCTTAATTGCCTTGAGGTCTCAGACTTGTTATCCAATGGGTGGCTTTGGAATTTTCCTTCCTTCGGATATTTTTAAGAAATTACTATAAAATTTGTAAGAAATATGAGTATACTGTATGTTTTCTACGACTAGGGTTATTTATATATTCGATATAGAAATGATTTCTTTTAGAAATAAGCCCACCATTGTAAACATATCTTTACAACTGTTTTTTTTTTTTACTTTTTTTATATATGCTATATAGAATATAATTAAATACACGTCAGGTAAATTTATTAATTATATTTATAGCTATATACTAATAACTTCCAAATATCTGCTAAGCACTAAACATCTCTTCCTAACGTGCATTCTCCTATCGTTCAATATTATCTCTTGTGTTTCGTACATTTTCCTTTGTATCTTCTTCATTCAACGTGATAATAGCGAACTAATTCGTGATGAACTGGCACGCTCGGAGCGCCATAGATAAAGAACAATAACAACAAGTACTAGGTAAGTTAGTAGTAATAAATTAACTAAATATTTCATCATTACTGCCATGTGCCGATGGTGGTTTGATAAACCTCGACCAGCATCTTAAGAGGTCATCACTTGGCTATTGAATTAAGAACTGGATGCAGAAGGCAGTATTGCTTGAGACGATGCGTATTTTGAGGAGGTTTCTCTTTCTGGAAACCACCGATGGTCTGGTCTGGACTCTAGTACCGCCGTCGAGAGCGTATTGTTTTATATTAAAAATAAAAAATATTCGTCTTTGCTACTACTGATGTAAAAAAATATTGTTAATAAAAAAGTATTGCATAATCCATCGCCACAACAGTATGGCGGTGACTGGCAATATTAAAAAACAACGTTTCTAATCAAATGTATTTTCCTTTGAAAAAATAATAAAAGATAATAAAAAAGAAGCTTGCCTAATGATAAACGTCATCGTCCAGCGAATTGTGATATTGTTTGTTACTTTATAAAACAGTCAAGAATCATTATGTCTCAGTTGCATTAAGTTGAACATTAGTTATATGTTTTAATGTAATTTAATCATGAAACTATTCTGTAATAAAAAAACCGCTTCACGCTGTATCCTGCACACAGCAGGATAAGCAGAGGGAACCTGTTGTTAAAACGTTCCGTTCCCGTGTTGAGTGGCAGAAGTCAACGCCGCGCTTTGCCCCGACACCAGAGCGACGAAATGGAAATAACGTAAATAAATATTTCACCTCCTCGAGTTTGGATCGAACCCATAAACGTCGCTTTACAGTCACACCCTCATGGCACTGCGCTATGACGGCCTCAATATATAATTAACATCATTAAATCATAATTTAGCTAAATTATAAGAGCAATAGTTTTATTGTTTTTCCACAAATGAACCAATCATCTTGATATTAATAAATCAATATGTGATATCCAAACACCAATATTGGAATTAGTGTCGCACTTTGCCCAAACAATTGAAGTAAACACGTGTAATGAGGTTAACACATCGCCGGGGGGGAAGGTCGACTGTCACATGTGACTGATGTGCTTCGTTTGAGCTAAATGTAGCTTTAATCCACTAATAATTAAATGATGTCGTCATATTATAAACTAAAATATTATAGTGCAAAGATGTTTTGTTCTATTAAAAATTTGGAAAAAACAGAAATAATTTTTTTTTAATAAAGAATATATTATTATTATTACTATTTGAGAAGATTAGGATTAAAGTTGAGTTCTAAAAATTTACCTGACCGTTAAAAATTTAATATTTACATTACTAAGAGAATACTGGGCAGAGAACCTAGAGTTAAGACGTCCAGTTCCTCATTTTCCATCGAATTCTGGAGTGCGTGTTAACTGACGGAACTCAACTCCACGCTTTGCCTCGACACCAGAGCACACAAATCATAAGATAACATATTACATTCTCTCGAGTGACAATCGAATCCATAACCTGCGGCGTGTATAGTCACACATTAGTGCCCCTGTGAGATAACGGTCCTTTTTACAGCAACAATATATTTGCATAAATATAAAGGTTATATTTCTGTCATATATATTCATGTTGGCACGCATATATATCGTAAAATAAAGAAAAAACAAATATACCTTATATATTTCAAATATACTTTATCACGCTCTAAAGTTATAACGTGTCAAACGTACGAACAAATTAAATTATCGTTAGATTGCTTCGATGTAGATACTCTAGAGTTGCGTAAAAAAAGACAAATTGTTTTAGTATTAGTGTTTTGTTTTTAGTCTTTCAAACAGTTAGCTTGTGAGGCCAGTCGTGGGGAACAGACACAAGCATTATTTTTTATTTATTACTACCAAATATCCATACAAATATATTTTACAATTAATAAGGCACTACAAAAAACCACGAAGGTTTGTCTCGAGTACCAAAATTCGTCTAAATTAAAGATTTAAATAATATTTC
>DWGR01003567.1:0-12013 GCA_018247715.1 Heliconius burneyi | reverse complement strand
CCTAGTGTTAAGACACTCAGTTCCCCATTTTCTGCCAAATTGCATTGCGTGAGTGGCAGAACTCAACACCGCGCTAGGCACCAGAGCAAAGAAATAGAAATATAAACGTAAATAAATATTTCACTCCTTCGAGTGGGGATCGAACCCACAACCGTCGCGTTACAGTTACATCCATGTGCGGCTGCGCCACGACGGCCTCAATATGTATATGTTTGATACTATATATATATATATATATATATATATATGTTTGTTACTAGCATATGGATACGGCTTTGCTTAAACTTGCGCCCAAATTAGTAACTTTTCATTTGTTAAGTTGTGGAACTCAACGCCGTGGTTTCCCTTGTTACCAGGGCGAGGAAATGAAAACATTAAATAAATAATTTATTTCTTCGAGTAGATATCGAATCCACTACCGTTGCGTACATAACAGACGCTGTGCCGCTGAGCTACGACGCGATGATATCAGAATAGAAGAATAACTACAAATAAAACATCACTAAAAGTATAATATTTTATAATATAAGCAACATTTTTATTTAAAAATAAAAACTTATTACAAAAACTTAATTTTGTTGAAAAGAAACCTTTCAAACACACAAAAAAATAGAACCTTATACCTACCTAAAAACAGTCTAAATCCAGCTTTGCATACATTAATCAAATTTCATATTAAACATACAAAAAAACCCACAAAAGTCTGTAAATATCTGGATAAAAAAATCAATCAAGCGAGGCCATTCTTCATAATCCCTAGCCAAAGTAGGTAGTATGGTTAAACCCATACAGGATGATATCCATTGTACATGAGCGGACTATGCAAATAGATAAAATGGGGATGGGCTTAAGGGATAAGTGGTAGCGTTGTGGTAGTGGTATATTATATGGTAGGGAAGTCATGTTGGGACTGGTCGAGCGACTGTAAATCAGGGGTTCCCAACCTTTTCTTGATCAGGGACCACTATTTTAATTATTTATTAGGTAATTAAACACAAATTTTAACGCCGGGCTACTAAAATTAAAATTGTACGCGGACCATTTTTAGGTTTCTGCAGACCACTGATAGGAACCACTGCTGTAAATGCCTCGAAAACACGGCTGAAAGTGGAGAATGGTGTGTTTCCACACTCGATTTCCTCCGCCAACTATCTCGCCTATAAGCGGGATACAGCGTGACACTGAAAAAGATAGAAATAAAATTTTTCGCTTAAGCCTTTAAAATGGTCGTACCCCACATAATGATCTTTTGATTGATTCATAATTCGTATCGACGTTATAGGAAGATCAATTACTATGATGAGCAAAACATACCAGATCAGATGTTTCTTGTCTTTTTTATTCACGAATGCCATATTTCATATGTTTGAAGGCACCGTATGTTAATTTAATAAAAGAAAAGTATATATTTCTTCTCTATTTAAATATTTTAGGAATTAAATGCCGTAATTTGAGGTAAAGTGACTGTTGTGGGTTCGATTCCCACTCAAAGAAATAAATTATTAATTTAATATTACTAGAGGAAGGTCACGTAAAAAGCATGAGGACACCCCGAAGGGCATGTATGTTAAGGCGAGGCGAAAGAGATATGAGATCGTAGCGTTTGGCGCTCCGTTCTCTCTGACTACCCCCTAGGATAAAGCGTGAAATTAAGAAAATGTAATATTTAATATTTTAATTTTATTCGCTCTGGTGTTGGGGGCGCTGCGTTGAGTTCTATCACTCAACATAAAATGCCTTCAGAATTCGGTATAAAGTGGAACGGATTTTTTAAAATTTTAACGAAGTTTTGGAAACCTAAGGTTAGCACTAGGTTTCCAAGATCTCTCTGCCTATCTTTCTATGTTCGGGATACAGCGTGAAGATGAGATATATTTACTTTTTACGAATCTAATTCTGTAAATTAAGGCCATCTGAGTGTAAGCGTAACGGTTATGCGTTCGATTGCTACACGCGAGAATTAACCATTTACATTTCCTCGCATCGGCAACAAGACAAAACGCGGCGTTATGTTCCACAACTCAACACGCAATATCTCGAAATGTGTACCCCAACAAAAGATCCGCTCTTCCTACCTCTTTATGCTATCTAATTTTAATTTCAATATGTACATCTTATCTATACGTTTGTTTGTTTGTTTAAACGTTAAGATCTCTGGATGTACTGGTCCGCTAAATCCGATGGTCAGATAAAAACTAATTTCATAAATATATTTAATAAATATTCCTATAGTTCAAGCAGGCGAAGCTGCGAGTCCGCTAGTATTAAATTAAAATGACCAGATAATAAATTATAAGTCATTTATAATGAGCCAGAGTTTTTTACCGCTATACTAGAGTATAAAAATTTAAGCAAAATAAATTCTCTTATCACATTAATCAATAGAGACACTCTTTAGTGGATTCAAATACTGTTTGATTTATTTTGTCTGTCGCTGGTGAGATTTAAGTAAAATAAAATATGCGGACACCTGTTCTTGTTTGGATTTGGTAATCTGAGATTTTTTTTTACCATATATTCCGCATATATCACGTAGATAGAGGGAACCTAGCGTTAAGATACTTCCTTCTCAACCTTCTCCATAAAATTTGCCATAAATGTGCCAGAGTAAAATTAAAATATTAATAAAGAGTGGAGTCGAGTGGAGATCGAACCCATAATCGTCGTGATATAGTTACATCATTGTGCTGCAGCTCCGGTTTTATTTCTTTAAGACTTTAAGATCTCGGTAGGTTTTTAAAGTAGGTATATTCTGGGTTTTTACCTGTGGTTCTGGAGTTCTGGAAATAATAGATGGAGAGTCAATATAATAGACGATAGGTTGTGGGTTCGATTGCTACTCGAGGAAATTGTACTTGAAGTCACCGTATTTTATTTCAGGTTTACGTTGCATTCCGCACCCGCACGTAGCAGGTAAGGCAGAAGTATTTTATTCTTTAGTCACTCCGTTTCCCGTTTTCTCAGTGAATTTTTCAGACATTTCTTGTTGGTTGTCGGAACTAAACGCCGCGCTTTGCCTCGACACCGAACGAAGAAACGAAAACATTAAATCTTTATCTATATCTATCTTATTTATTTCAAAATCAATCAAAGGCAAGCGTTAACTACGATAAATATATATGATAACTTTAATATAATGGTATAAATAAATCATCACTTCGCTCTCTGATACGATCTCATTCTCTCCATTTCAGTCGAAGTTCACACGAGTGTTCTATTGTTTCTATTAAACCTATAATAGGTGTTTTAGATTTAACATTAAGATATTTCATATAATCTGATGATCAAGACACCATGATATGGAGTTATAGACTGCTTCCTTTGTATGGACTACAGTAGAAGAAATGGGTAATTTAAAGCTATAGTTATCTAGATTTTATTTTAACTACGTAATATACGAGTATATTCTTTATATTGTATATAAAGAATATAAAATCCTCTTTTTTGAGCTCCCGTAAGAATTTTACGATATCATTTTCGAGTTTTAATGGAAGAGCTCATTGACGATTTTATTCCAGTTCACCTCGAGTAAATAAAGATAGATAGTGTTAAGCTTCTCCGTCCTCAGCTATCTAATCCTAAGTCCACCATTTTGTAGTAGCCGCCATCTTGAATTTGCCTTTTTTATATTAGCGATGAACTTCCATTGGATATCATACCATGACATGGGTTAATACATTCTGTTTTTTATTTCTCATTCAGTTTTAAACAATATAAAACCTTCTATTTTTAACGACGGCCATTTTTGGTTTTTAATACTATAGACTATATTATATATTGTATTGTCGCCAGAACTAAAAATGAATATGAAATTTCAAGTTTATTGGTCAATAAGGAAAAAAATTAATTACTAGGTGAGACCTATAACAAAGTCAAGCTTAATAAAACCATTAAAAGCCGGGACGGGTAACTAGTAATAAATTACTTTAATATGTAATTAATTTCAAATAAACGTGCTAACTCTTATGGAATTGAAAGTCCAAATGCTTATAAGATTTAAATATGCAGAAAACGTCGTCCAGGACTTTATAGATACTACTTCTTAGTAAAGTAATTGGCATTTTATTAGCTAGCGTCCGTACGGTTGCGGATATTGATTGAACTTGGATGATTGTCGGCCTCAGCAGGGAAGCCCAGGGGGAAAAAGGTAGAGGGAAGCTAGTGTTAAAACGTTCCTCGCTTTACATATTGAATCACGTAACTCAACGCTGGGGTTTTTGCCTTGAAGCCGGAACGCAAAAAGGAAAAATTCATAAGTAAATTGGTAAAACTTAACTTAATAAAAATAAAATTCTACCTACAGGAAATATAGATTATTTTTTTATTTTTTTTGTATTTGTATCGATTGTTCTCGCTTTGTGCTACAGGTTCGATTCTAGTTTTAAGTAAATATTTTTAATATTTGTAGACAATAAATATTTCAAATGTTTAATTAGGCAGTGAGGCCATCGTGGCGCAGCGGTACTAGGGTGTGATTGTAACGCGACGGTTGTGGATTCGATCCCCACTCAAGACGCAATGCCTCCAGAATTCGGCAGAACGTGGGGAACGTCTTAACACTAGGTTCCCTCTACCTATCGTGCTGTATGCGCAATACAAGGTGAAGCTGATTTGATTTTATTTTAAATAGGTAGGATTAATATTTTAATTACTCTTTTGAATGTTAAAAATAGTATATACAGATTGTGGGTTCGATTTCCACCCGAGGAGAATATTTTTTAGCGCGGGATTTAGGAAAGCGCGGCTTTGAGATCCGTCACTCAACAAGCAATGCATCCTAAATTTGGGGGAAAATGGAGAACGGAAGTGTCTAACGGGAACAGACTATCTTAACTAGGTTACCAAATTCTCACTGCCCATCCTCTGCTATGTGCGAAATCCATCGTGAAACAAAATTCTACTAAGAATAAATTCAATAGAACTTGATTTTTATATTTCAGTTAATACTTAAGGAAAAGTCAGTCTTCCTTAAGGAAGTAAATAAATTAAATCTCTCCTAGATTTAATTTACATCCTTAGTGTCTATAAGAAGAAAGAAAATTAACAATTGAAAAGGCATTACTTAGGCTTAATACCTATTAGTGATTCCTTTATAACATTTTAAAATAGGATTTGTATAATTGTATTTTCTTTTCGCTTTTTTCATAAGGAAGATCGGACAAAGAGAATATAGAGTTAATTTACTCTGTTTTATGTTTCTCACGTATTATAATGAAAACTATAATGACAAAAATCTACTATAATTGAAGTACAAATCATGTTATTTTAAAATAAATAAATATTCAAAATTTTAAAGTGTTATTCCACACACACGCCTCTTATCCTGTTTCCAAGAGGGGTTCAAATCCCGCTACGTAATTTTTTTTATTAGTTTCCTTAATGAGTAAATTCTCACATATTTAGGATAAACAACAGCCTGAATAACAACAGTTCCTTAGTTTGATACAAATAAAACTAAATTAAGAGAAAAATCATCTATCTACCTCTGTCCCATATAAGGTCTATACTAATCTTATGCCAGACGATCTCAAGATAGACTTCGATATAAATATTCACTTTCATAGAAATTATATTGTGGTTCGCGAATGAATTTGTAAGTGCAAATTCTTATAGCAACTTCTATACCAGATTACTATAACAGGAAACCTGATTGCAGTATTTTCTAAGTGTATGGCAAATATGCTTATGTTAACAATAAAAAAGGGATTCGAATGAATTTGTTGTTTTTCCTTCACGCTATAACCCGCATATAGCAGGGTAATCATACGGAACCTAATGTCAAGACATTCCGTTCTAAGGTCGACGCTTTGCGTGTTAAGTGGTGGAACTCAACGCCAGGCTTAAGCCTTGTTGCCAGAGCGAAGAAATGAATATTATTAATAATAATTAATACCCTTGATAGGTAATCGAATCCATAATCGTTGAGATACAATCACACCCTTATGCGCGTGCGCCACGGCTGCCCCAAAATATATTATTAAAAAATATATATGATTAAGTTATGTTATTAGATATACGTACTCACTCGTACATACATATTTTTTGCTTTTACTCTATTTATTTAGAACAGAAGATAACAAAAAGATTCCAATACGTCCCTGTAATTGGAAATAAAACAAAAATAGTTTGAGGATGAACGTAGGGATTTTAAATCAGCGCAGCGGTCGGACAAAGCAAACGATTAATGAAAAAGAAAACATTGATGCGGGCTATAGGGCGGGTGGCGAACGCACGCGATGCTATAATATAAATATATTAGTCTATTTCTATATATGTTTTTATAGATAGAAAAAAATGTATAACTTTTTATTTTGTTTGTAAGTTTGAGACAGATTGCTGGATAGACATTGAAATATTTTTTGAATTTAAGTAATATATTTTTTAATTATATTAATCCTGCAAATATGACAAAAGGCGGCGTTGAGTTCCGTTACTCAATACGCAATAGCTCCAGAATACAGCTGAAAGCGGAGAACGGAAATGTCATAATGGGAAAGAGTGCTTCTACACTAAAAAAGGACTCAAAAGGTAGAAAATTAGCGCAAGCCATACATATATACGTAGCACAAAATAACACAAATGAATCGAATCACATAAATCGTTAGACTTCAAACCACTTTTACTTTTATACGGCAAAGGAGCCGCGCAGCTCCATGCGATTAGGTACGATCGTAAATTTTCTTATTGGTATTATTAATTCGTAAATAGAAGTTGGTTACTGGTTTCTTTGCGAATGCGAGTGTAAAAGTAAAAATAGTGCTTGATTTTTCCTTCAAGATGGCTAGTGTGGGTTAGTGAGGTTCCGGATTCCATTTTATGTTGAGGTAAATATTTGTATATGTCATAGATAAATAGATACAAGAAATATTGGAGTTATAATATTATATATGTATTTTCTTTTGAAATATATAACAATATTATAAACAAGTTTTTTTATCTGTACAAGAAATTCTCTATCAGTACTCTCCTCTCTCCCTAATCTTAGGTAGATCCTAGTAAAAAGCAATCTATATATCACAAGTCTCTAAGAAAATTTTGTCTGTTATAAATATGTTAGTATTATTTAACGTGACATTTATTAGCATCATATGATATTATAAAAAATTGATATTACTTTATTAAATTCTAATATGAATATTTTGACACTCCGTTCTCTATTTTCTGCCAAATTTAGAAGTCATTGGGTGGTGGAAGTCAGTGGCGGAACTCAACGCCGCTTGCCTCGATAGTAGAGCGAAGAAATTTAAATATAAAATATTAATTTTTTTCAAGTGAGAATCGAATTCCGAACTTTTCTCAACAATTTTGTGAGCATTCATTCAAATGCTAAGTAATAATTATTTCTTTATATTATCTCAAAAGATGTTTTTATTAATAATGGACTAGATATGCTGGATTTGAGGGTTTCAGTTCGTGATGTATGGTGTAATATTATAAAGAAAAAATAGTAATATGTATCTATTAGTAAACTAAGGCTCAAGGGTGCGAGTGTAACCCGCGATAGTTGTGAATTCTATTCCTACTCGAGCGAATGGAGTTTCATATGTTCATTTCCTAAAGAGGCAAAATGCGTTGGTGACATCACTGAAGACCAAGACCTCGCTCGCTTATAGTTATTTTTATATATCCAAATAATAATATTTTTTAATATAAAGTATGGAGATTTGAGTCCGGCAGGGAGCGCCCTTACAGTCGACTTCCTCACAGTCAGCCACTTAGTGCTTGCATTTATCAAGGACAGAGTACCCTCTTCCCTACACAAACGGTGTCGCTGTAAAAGCCAATAGGGCTAACAGCATTAGTCATGTTTTAAAAAAAATATTTCTAAGAATAAGTGCACAACGTTTCAAGACATCTAACTTGATAAAGTGACAAACAAACTTACATTCACATTTATATTATTAGTATGGTAATTATGATTTAATTATAATGTAATTAATATTAATTTTACCAATTTAAGCATCGATATCGCACTTACCATCTCTATGGGTGTATGCGGGCGTATAAACTCTGATACCATCTATTTTTATCTATGGGCTACATTACAAATAAAATGAACCCTTTTGTTAAGAAATGGCTTCTGGCGTTTGTATTTTAAGTGAATATTCTGTCATTTAAGTCTGTGCATTGTCTTCTAGAATATTACATTGAGATTAAAATGCAACTTCTCTTGCTAAATTAAGAAAGAAAAAACCTAGAGTTAAAACATTTCGTTTCTGACTTTTTGATATTTCAAAATGTTCAGTTCCAGTTATATTTATTCTCCTGACTGGTAATCGAAGCTATAGTTGTCGTGATTACAACCACGCGCTGCACCACTGCGCCCCAACGGCATTTATTTAAGATAAAGCCAGATTTAGTCCCTAGATTTTCGATAGCTTAGTCCCCAAGTTGGTTAACGAGCTATTGTGTTTGTGTCATGGGAAGTAATGTCTGTGGCATATTGCCTGATTGTTGATTTTGATGTTATTTGTATGATTTATCTGGACAATGGTGCACTTTCTTTGTTGTGGTTGCACAATTTGAGTATTATATATTTAGACATCAAGACTGTCATACTTTTGTTTGAATTGTTTACAATAAAGTTCTTACCAGCTTCACGTTGTATCCCGCATATGGTAAATTTGGCAGAGAGAATCTGGAAATATAATTTTAAGAAACTTCTTAAAGAAACTTCCATTCTCCACTGCCTGCCGAATTTTGGATTCATTGAAGGTTGAGTTGCGGAAATCAACGTCGCGCTTCGCTTCGTTACCATAGCGAAGAAATGAAATGAATTTAAATAAATATTTCATCTCCTCGAGTGGAAATCGAACCCACAACCAATCAGTTTTACAGTCACACATTGTGCTCCTGTGCTACGACTGGCCTAATAGCGATAGCGAAGATGAAGATATTAAATATTTTATATCCTCGAGTGGGATTCTAGAATCAAATAAAATCTCATCTAATCCAATCTTAGCAGAAATATCCATTGATATCTGATATCTCCTATATTATCATTAACAATAACTAATCTATCTATCTAGATACGTTAGTACTCAGTAGTTAACCAAAGGCCAGTTAAATACTATAAGATTTTTCAAGTTAACTCAAACCATTTAACTGATTTTGCCTCGCTAATCTATTTCTAACGACAGTCGATCTCGTGACAAAAACGTTTCATAGAACTGCATACAACAAATTAAGCTGGCAATCAACACAATCTACTTTAATGACTGTACAAACCTATATATAAATAGCTTCCTAATTCACGTTTCCTCCTTTTTAATTGATAGTGAAATTTAGATCGCGCTTGGTGTTGGAGGTCAATGTACAGTAATTGCTTGGACACAATTGGCTTTTTTATGACTTAAAATGAGTACTTTTATTATATTAATAATATTGGAAAAATAATATATTTAAAAATATTAAGTGCAAGTGCTTGTCGCACTGCTTCTTCCAAACGGCTGGGCAGATTTGGATTAAATTTTATGTACAATATTTACGTAGATACTTGAATAGGCTGAAAATATATTTATTTCCCGTAAGGTGGGCTAGAGCTTGTAAATATACACAGTGCATATTTGAAGCCGAGCCGAGCAGAACAACCTTTGGATAATATATCACCAAAATAAAACAAGATAATTATTAATTTTTGTAAGTAATAAAAGAATTAAAGCTTTATTACAAAAAAAATCTAATAAGCAAAATCAGAGGAAATATCAGCTTCACGCTGTATCCTGCACACAGCAGAGTAGCGAGAGGGAATCGGAAAGTGTTAAGACACTCCGTTCCCCACTTTCTGCTGAATTCTGGAGTCATTGCGTGTTGAGTGGCGGAACTCAACGCTGAGCCTTGCCTCGGCACGTGAGCGAAGAAAATGGAAATACAAATTTAAATAAACTAACCCACAGCCAGTCGGTTTTACAGTCATACTTTGTGCCCCTGCGCCTCGACTATCTTCAAAAAACATCTAATAAGCAAAATCAGGGGAAATATCTAGTGTATAAAATAGTTACTTCTTCCATACGATAGTGTCAATACACATTCAAACACAGCATCCATTCAATGGAAAATTAATACTAAACACATTCAAATTACACAGCAATAGAGATGTCAACGATTTATATCGATAAAGCAATACGTCGCCTTGTTAACCTAAACATAACGGTTATATTAATATTGTATATGGAAATTGTGAATTCAATAACTAGTGAGTTGCATTCGTATGTCGGTTTGACAGACGAATGATTACTATTTCTTATAGCTAATCATACCTAGTGTTAAATCACTCCGTTTTCTTTTTTTTAAGCGAAATTTTGGAGGCGCTGCGTGTTGAGTGACGGAACTCATACTTTCTAGTGGGAAATGAACTCATGATGAGTAGAGATTACAGTTACATGCTTGTCTTTGCGCCACGAGTGGCCTCATATATTATACATATGTGTATGTAATTTAAGAATTAATATTATATCGGAATATAACTTTATGTTGTATTTAGGATAAAATTCAAGATTTATTGCGTTATTTGTTGAGATGGAACGCTCGAAAGCAACTTTTATGATCTTTAGTAATATATTAGAGGTGAAAGAAATGAATAAGATGTCACAATATTTTTTATAATGTATGAGAAAAAATGTAAATTAATACATCGTAAGATTTTTTTAAATAAATTTCAGTTATATCTGTATATAGTTTACTATTACAAATTTAGTGTTACGTGTTAAAATTTATATTGATTATTTATTTATTAGTCTGGTAACACTTGTTTAGGTTATTATTATGAAAAATTTTTGTTGTATCTCAATATGTAAATGTGTCATTGGGTTCTTGAACCCATGAATTGGACATAGAACGACTAACTAAATAATTATTAAGTTGACAAATAGTCCTAATAATAAATAACAGCAAGATCTTGAATTTTTTTTATGTTTTAAAATTACATTCACACTCTTAAGGTTCTAATCTTTATCAGAGACAGAACTGATAAAAGTGTACTTATACTTAGAATATTTAATCCTGCGTCTCCAAGTAACTCGCCTATATAATTATTTTCGTACGTAATATTCTCATTGTACGTTTAAATTGTATAATGAAAAAGAATAGTTGAAACTCAAGCAGACTAATTATGAAGCTTTGGCATTCGGATAAACGAACATGTGAATGATGAAATAATAATATTAAAAACTCTTTATTTTACACACAGACACACAGTATAAATAAAAAAGTGTGAAAAAGTGCCCTTATCACTAAAAGTGATCTCTCCCAGGCAACCGAATTGAAGCAATAGATAGAGAGGTGCAGGCATAGTGCCTTGGTGTATTTTTATATACTTAAATGTATAATGTCTATACATGAATAATTAGATATCAATATTAATTCTTCTCTTTTTAACGGACTTCTGTAAGAAAATGAGGTTATCAACATTTTTTTATGTTTGTTACCCCATAACTTTTGACTGGGTGAACCGATTTTGATGATTTTTTTCTATTTGAAAGGTTTTTAAATCTTTTTCTGACACTGATATCTATGAGAAAATCACATAAGTCTTAAATTTGCTTTCAATCAATGCAAAAAATCAATTTGCATTGTAAAATAAATTCATTTTTAACAAAAAGGAAAACTGACTTCTAACAACGAACTAAAAAGTAACAAAATAATTTTAAAAAGAATTTATAATTTTGAAGTCGGTGTCAAGTTAAGGCTACAACGTCCTTACTACAATATTACTAAGCCAATTTGTCTTACTTGGCACCGACTTCAAAATCATAAAATCTTTGTCAAATTATTTTGTTACTTTTTAGTTCGTTGTTAGAAGTCGGCGTTTCTTTTTGTTAAGAATTAATTTATTAATATTTCAATCTAATGTACCCATCTATATATTATATGTAAAATATACACATTAATATGTATAATCGGATTGCTATAATCAAAGTAAGGATAATCGAATCTCTATAATAAGCACAACATTCGACACAATAATAGCACACCATTTATAACCAATAAAACCAGGACATTTCTATTTCGTGCC
>DWGR01003566.1:0-12013 GCA_018247715.1 Heliconius burneyi | reverse complement strand
TAGAAGCCATATATTTGTAACTTCCCCGGAAAGCTGCTGAGTGGTGCACAGGCACGAGCATCAAGTGTGATGAAGCTCTAGTGTGATATTTGCTATTTTCATTTGACCAGTCCAGTTTATCGTATAGGTATTTAGGTGTACGATATTTTACAACTCCAAACAGCAATGTAGCGAAGTGAAGTTGCCTGCGGAACTCCACATAAACTTCACATAAAATTATGGCGTAAATCAAGAATTAAATAAAAAATCACAAAAGAATACTACTGTGCCATCATCACAAAGGTTACTTTTTAGCTGCACACTACATGTTGTCAACAAAACTCAACACCGCGCTTTGTTACCAGAACGAAGGCATTACAGCCTGGAATAGCGAGGTAACATTTCAGAAAAATTCCTCATTAACAAATAATTTGAAATAAGTAGTTGCCCAAGCACACCGACAATGTACAATGTTCAGCCTGCAGCAACTGTACGTCCCTAACAGACGTCGTATTAGTGAACTTTTATAGTCAAATTATGAGAAATATTTAATATACATTCGATGTTTTGTTTCTGTTAAAAGCATGGTTGTAAACATATTGTGTATTTTATGGGCCTTTAACAATAATTTTAATTCAAACTTTGCCACTTTATCAAGGGCGTCAAATTATAGTCGGTACATGACTAACAGAAATTATTTTTTAACTCATTAGGCTTTTTTTCCTTAAAACTATTTGTTTACAGTCAGGAACGTCTAATAAATTGTTATTTATTACAAAAATGGCAATGGGCAAGGATAATTAAATGTACGAAAGAGAAATTGAGTGCTTCAAGATCTCAATATAAATCGAGAAAGATAAAATCAAGAAGAATTGAAGAAAAACATTGTAATTAATAACAAACTTGAGGCGTTAATTAATTTTCCTCATACGTGAGGAAAGCAAGTGAATCGATGATATCCACAGTATTATTTTACACTGCTTTTATGAATTTTAAAACTATAAGCCAAGCTTAATCTTTCAAAGATATTTATAATCATCTTGAACAAGCCAAGGCAATTATAAGAAATCCTTCAGGCCGTAAAGCGCGCTAAAACTCTTCATGTGATATGATAGAAGGAAAGCTTTCTTGTCAGATCTACAATGTGATAAGACGGAGATATCCACCCGGAAAAAACCTTTTAATACTACCACTGCCACATGTTGCGTATTTTTTACTCATGGTAGAACGTGTCATATGCCTTCCATTCATATTTATTTCCTGGGCCTGAATCATTAGCAACATTGCCCATAGGACAATTTATGAAAAAGTAACGTATGGAGCACCAATCTTATATTCCTAATTTGCTTTTGCTGAGTTCTTTTCCAGTTATCACTAAGAAACAAAAACTGGCCAAAAACAAAAAAATATATATCTTTCAATCCCTTGTTCTTTATCTCATCTTCAAATAAATCAATTAACCATAGAGACGATAAACATTTCTGCCGAATTTTTTTAAGCTTTTGCCTTGGTGCCAAGGTGAAGAAATAAAAATTTGTTAAAGAAATTCATTCCCCCAAATGGGGATCAAACTTCCAAGTCACAACCGCCGCATTTGTGTCATGCACTTTTGCCCCTTTGCTCTTTTGCGCCACGACGGCATACAACACATTATTTGATAACAATTATCTATTTTGGTAAACAAGTTTGTTCATTTATTTTGGATCATAATATGATATACTTAGGGCCCTTTTTGTATTGTCAACTTATTTTTTTGGAGTCATTTATTATATTTGGTATTTAGGCTTAAAATCTTAAAAATATTTTTGGTGATCGTCTAAATTGTACCCAAAATCTAATAAGAATAATGTTATGTGTTATTAAGGTTATTTCAAAAAGACAACTATAACTAAATTAACTATACTGTTATTTACTAAGTATATCTAAAATAAATTAATTTTTAACAAAAAGAAAAATCGACTTCTAACAACGAACTAAAAAGTAACAAAATAATTTTACAAAGATTTTATGATTGCCAAGTAAGACAAACTGGATTAGTAATTTGATATTGTAGTAAGGTAGTTGTAGCTTAGTAATATGTAGTAAAGTCTAGGTAAGGCTATGTAGTAAGGTCGTTGTAGCATTAGCTTGACACCGACTTCAAAATCATAAAATCTTTGTAAAATTATTTTGTTACTTTTTAGTTCGTTGTTAGAAGTCGGTTTTTCTTTTTGTTATTACTACTGTAACTGATGATGAGTGGCGGTGGTGGTAGTGGTAGTCAACGATTGGTAATGGTTGTCCTATATTAAATTTCACTTAATTAGATGCAAACACAAAATGCAAATTAACATTGTGGTATATTGAGAAGAACATACATAGTAAAAATATTCTTATAACTTTATCAATTTCGACCGGATCCCATAATCGGAACCTTACCAAACTTTCACCAAACTATCTTTGAAGTATATCCTTTCAAATAAAAAAATCATAAATCCGTTAAAATCCGTTGAAGTTAAACTTGAAGTCGTAACAATATTACAGTATAATAAAATTTGTACCAAAAAAAACAAACTTTATAAATTTCGACCGGATGCCACTATCGGAACCTTACCAAATTTTCACCATACTATCCTTAAAGTGTATCCTTTCAAATAAAAAAAGAATTATTGAAATCGGTTGAAGTTAAACAATATTGCAGTATAATAAAAAATTTACCATAAAAAAAAACAAACTTTATCAATTTTGACCGGATCCCACAATCGGAACCTTACCAAACTTTCACCAGACTATTGTTGAAGTGTACCCTTTCAAATAAAAATTTTCTTATCGAAATCGGTTGACGCCACATTGAGTTATTCGCCCATTTGTCGTGTACATACCGAATGCAAATATAAGATTTATGTGATTTTCTCATAGATACCATTGTCAGAAAAAAAATAAAAAAATGGGACCACATGGGAAGCACTACCTTTCAAATAGTAAAAAATCATCCAAATCGGTCCACCCAGTCAAAAGTTCTGAGGTAACAAACATAAAAAAAAATACAGTCGAATTGAACTCCTTTTCTTACAGAAGTCGGTTAAAAAGAAGAAGATAAATGTATCTGAGCAGTAAGTACTCGCTCGTTTTAATTATTTAAATAATTAATAAGATAAACATGTAAAGGTATAATAAAGATACACAGTATTACTTAAGTAAGTCGACAGAGTTACAACTTAAGAGCATCTCAAGACTTACAAGTGACTAAAAAAATCTATTTTTAGAGCCACGAACTTCTCTTATACATCTAGTTTCTTCGCAGCGAAATGAAAACCTAGAGTACAAAAAAATTAAAGCAAATTAATATTGTCAATTTGCTTTCATTTTGGTCATCAAAGTTAGTTTAACGATGGAACTACAATATGTCATAATTACTACCTACATTGCAACAAGCAATGCTTCAACGCTGTTGTTGTCGTTAAATACTTACTGTGCGACGCGAGCCACTCGTTGTAGTCGAGTCCGTCGGGCAGGTCCACGAGCTGGCGCATGTCGAGCTCCGGCAGCTTGCGCTCCAACAGCGCTTCCTGTAGATACAACTTGGGGTCTCCAGTGCCCTCGCCCTCTCGTTCCTTGCGCCGCGCCTTCCTGGAAACGCAAACACAATAGCTTTAAACATATTGTTCCACGACGTTCAAAAATCTTTTAGCTCAAATTGAAGGGACACTTCATGTTTGTTTAAAACCGCAAGTAAGTGGATTTCTTAATAATTTTACGCCAATAGCGAGTTCTAGAAGCGCAAAGTTATCGCATATATTTAGTTAATAGTATAGGAGTCCAAAGGTACAAAAGCAAATATTAATTATAGATTATTGTAAGTCAGTTCAATTATTATTGATTTATATATCTAATCTTTACAAATTAAATATTCCTATTGCACCACATCTCCTAGCTAAGTACTCAATATTTATATAAAGTACCGGCACGACAAGATTCAATTCTGGGAAACATTGCCTTTGTCACTTTTGTATTAGGCTAAAGTAATCAAATGGTATTATAGGTGTACTGAATTCAATGATAAAATAATATTTAAAAGTGCAATTATTTCCAATACTTGTCTCGCCGCCTTCCGCACGTGGTCACCGCACTGCTGAAGGTTGAGCTCTCACAAGTCACAACTCACAATACGTCACGGAGGGACGACAATGAGCATGCGGAAGCCTTCGCTAACTTACACTTTCATTTATGTAGTCGATTGCGAACTGTCGAGTGGTCAAATGTCTACATATCGTTATCTATATACATAATGATAATGCAGCGTTAATATGTTGCACTGAGTATTGCGCGATCAGGCGTTTGCTTCAAGTATGATTTCGACGATATTTATAGATGGATCACCCCCGACGTAACCATCATGTGTTCTATGATGGAAGCCTAGTATAACTATAGAGTTACACCGACGGACGGGCTCACCTGAACGGCACTGCCGAGTACAAGTACGACGGCAGAGAGAACAACACACCCAATACCACCGCGTGACACATCTCGGTGACGACTAAGCGCAGGGGGAGTGGCGGTTCCCCCTCCAAGCCCCCCTCCCCCCCCCCTCTCATTGACCACGACTAAACTTGTCCCTGTTACACAGTAGTACAGTACATACGTGACTGGCGCGCTTTCGACTAGCAGTATGAATGCTTACAATGTCCGGGCGCCGTGCCAACTGCCTGACGGAAGACTAACAGCGCGACGGTGACCTCTTAGAACAAAATCCTCCTTTAAGCCTAAATAATATATTTAGATTTATGATTTCATTTGTTTTTAAATTCCTTAATAAATGATATGTATGACATATGAACGTTATATGTCGTAGCTAAAAGTGAATTACCACAGTAAATTAGAAAATAATTAAAGTAACAAATATACTCGTATTTAAACTAATGTTACACAAGAATTTGAGATTCCAGATTCAGTAATATCGATGTACCTTATTGTACGAGTAGATACTAATGTTACTCGACCGTATATAAATACGTACCTTTATAATACGATGTGCTGTGACGGCAATTAGTAAACGACGATTTGATAATGGTGTGCGGTGGCGCGGTGTCACGTGCCGAATGTTGGAGACCACATGTATCTATGTCTTCAAACTATGCGCCACAAAAAAACCGTTTTACAATGCTATTTATATCGATCTGTGTACGCATGTGTATTTCTCTAAAGTACAGCCGTACACGGATATTATATAATATAATTTATTTATTATCTTTAAAATGTGACACATACGGAAGACTACAGCTGATTGACCACTAACCACTTAATAAAGACTAGCGCACGCGCGCAGCTTCACTTACTTATTTGCACCCTTGAATTCTAATAAATCATGAAGCACTTGTTCAATAAAATATTTTTAATAGGGTAAATTTCAAATTCTATAAAAATCTGTAAGCGATTCAAAGATTTTTCTATATAAATTTTAACCCCTTATTTGCACCCTTAGGGGTGAATTCTAAAAACCATGACATGTTTAATGTAATACTTTTGAGAGTCTGAATTTCTAATTTTATAAAAATGGGTGGCGATTTAAATTTGTTTCCATGCCAAATTTTAAACTCTATGAACTAGGGATGAACCCTCTGATGGATGTCCAGATTACGGAAATAAACATCTGTCCAAATTTCACGTTCGTACCATCAGCGGTTACGGTTGTGCGTGCGTCTTACATCTCAGTTAATGGGAACATCTTTTATATATGTCAGATTATGAAAACGACCAATACGCGTTGTAACCACAGAGCTAAAAATGTAAAAAAGTGTCCAATAAAATGTTTTTATTATTATTATGTAATGTAAAGTTAGTTAGTCTTATCCTGTGACTTTGGTATTTATGTACTAACACTTCGGCAGGTATACGGATATTTAAGTTCGGTAAGTTATTTTTAAATTTAAAAGTTTCTAACCTAACCAACACATAAAAATCGCCAAAAAATCTCTAGCTGGGGTGGCGTTATTACATAAATAATATGTTTTACTAATTATATATATTCAGCCTTTTGTAGTATTTTTGAATTCTATGGTGGATTTTTGCGTTTGACAATGTCGGTTTTCCATAATCTTACGGTGACCATATAAATACAGTGGGTAAAAGAAGTATTTGCACACATTATTTTTTTTAAGTTACACCTACAAAAAAACATGAATTTGTGGAAGGGATCTAGTCGGAGGCGATACAAGCACATGCAATAAATTATAAGTGTTACGGCGGGTACCACTACGGGTACAGATCCGCTCTGAACGCTCAAAAGCTCCTGGATTCCGTACCAATTTTAGGATTGTGTGTCAACAGTGAGTCCGCGTTGATATACAATAAGTAATTTTATGTGATTTGAACTGTAGTTATAAGCTTGTAATGATTTCGATCTATTTATAAATTTCTACTTTTGGGTTTTTTCCTTTTTTAATTCTTACCGAATTTGATAGTTATAAGCACACGCGAAGTTCCCTTATGCGTTTTGATTACGCGTCGAATTACATAGGAAATGCAGCAAAAATATAATATATACGCTGGTATTTGCTACTTATTCAAGACAATCATGTCTTGAATAAGAAGCTTGATCTGTCCAAGCGCTCAGATTACTAAGGCATACGTTCTCATAAAGCTACGTCGAAATTTTTATACGCTTGTTACAACTTATTTATGTTGTTAACATTCTCTGTAGGGAGATTTTTACAAATATCCGCAACCCAAAGATAATTGCAATGAATTGTTTGGCAAGAGAGAATGCTATTTATGAAATATTTAAAAAAAAATTAAAGTGTTAGTAATTACTTAGGAAAAAAAAATACTTTTTAGAAAAAGTATAAAAATTTTAACAATTTTTTTGACAGACTGACAAGTGATCATATAAGGGGTTGTAGGGTGTGGGGGGCGGTGAGGGGGCACCTGTTGCTCGGGAGTGCGTGACGTCAGCGACAACGTCACCCGCCAACGCGCTTTTAGTCGCCATTTCATTTATAGAATACTTTATTATATTAAGGACAAACAATACACTTTATCTACGCTATAAAAATACAATATGTATCTATCATTTAGAAAACTGAGCGCTTTTACAACGATAGCGTGACAAAACATACCTACTCCTTTCTAATAATTGGACGTCGCGACATGCGCGAGTCACTCGTGCACAGTACTCCACACTCCTAGTGCATTACTTAATCATTTGATACAGATAGTTAAGTGGGACTTTTATGTTGCGTATATACGGTGCTGCACCACGTGGGCGGCGGGAGCCAGGCACACAGCGCACACACACAGCGAAACGGCGAATTTTTAAATCCATTTAACATAGTACGAATGTCACGACCGCCTTGTAGGGATTCCACAGTTTTTAATATATAAATCGCAGCCTAGGTGGTGTGGATGATACTTAAGTTTTTGACTTACTGTGCGGTTACAAAATTCGGCAGTAGGTAACAGGTTAAACAGTTCTTCGAGGAGACGTCTCTACGCAAAGCCAAAGCCTGTTACAGATCATTTGGTCCCCAAAGATTCGAATGGCTCTACGTTGTATGCGATCGAATGGTTCAAGCTGATACTGGGGTGCACCAGCCCAGAGATGAGAATACAACTTAAATTGACTGACGCGCGAACTGAATGACGTTCTAACACATTCACAACGATGTACGTACATCTAAGAATGTATCAAACGTTTTAAATTATTAGGGCAGGGTGTGTGGGTTTCGAATTATAATTTATCATTTTAGTTAAACAACATTTTTTTTAAGGTCCGTATTTTTTTTTAAGAAAAGGAACTCTTATAAGATCACTCTGTCGTGCGTCTGTCTGTCTGTTAAGACCCTTTGTCTCAGGAACGCTTGGATATATCGGTTTGAAATTCAAACCATATACTTAGATCTACGGATCCATGATTTCCTAATAAAAAACATATTTCTATATTTACTTACAAAAAGAAGAGGTAGTCGTGGCGCAGCGGCACAAGGGTGTGACGCGACGGTTGTGGGTTTGGGTTCGATCCCTACTCGAGGAAGTGAAATATTTATTTATATTTCCATTTCTTCGCTCTGGTGCCGAGGCAAAGCGCGGCGTTGAGTTCTACCAAGCAACACGCAATGCCTCCAGAATACGGCAGAAAGTGGGGTACGGAGTGTCGTAACACTAGGTTCCCTCTGCCCTGCTATGTGCGGGATACAGCGTGAAGCTGATTGAATTGATTTTTATTTTATCGCAAAAAATGTGTATTTTGACACTATGAAGGGAATCAAAATTCATAGGGTACTTCCAGTGGACCTAGAATTATGAAACTAGCATCTACAGATAGTAATTGTTTATGATAAAAAACAACAACCTTAAAAACAAAAGACACGTATTTCGACACTATAAATGGAATCCAAATTAATAGGGTACTTCTGGTTAACGTAGTTATAAAATTTGGCAGCTAGCATCTACTGGTAGAACTTGTTCAGGAAAAAATGTTGGGTACAAGGTGTACTAGTTCAGGAAAAAACTTGAAAATTATACATTTGTGGTTAAGTTAAAAAAATTATAATAAGTAGTCTTAAATTGCGAAAATCGCGTATTTTGACACTATAAAAGGACCAGGAAACTTAAAACTATTAAATGTGATTGCTTTGTTAACGGAGTACCATTACTAAGAAAACTACACGCTTACTAGGATTTATTACGAGAGACAGTAAAATGTTTACACGTGCGAAAACTAAGATAATGCTTCATAATAACCATGTTCGCAGCATCCTCATATAATAGCACTGTTTGGAGACCTCACTATTCAACTAGTTCGTTGCGCATCGAGCGAATTCAGAAAAGATTTCTATGGCATTTAGCAAAATTCCGAGGAATCTCAGAAAGCAAACCTTCTTATGAGGATAGATTGCAGTATTTTAAAATGCAATCGTTACTTGAAAGAAGGGACATACTAGATTTATCTTTTCTTCACAAATTAATGAACTATCAGTATGATTGTCCTAACCTGCTACAGTTGCTTAAGTTTAAAGTTCCCTGTAAATATGCCCGGGAAATCCTGTAACACTTTTCCAGCCTCCCATTCGCAGAACCGTCTTGGGCTTTAATTCGCCAGTCTCTCGTTTATGTCGCCTAGAAAACGAATATTCAGCAAAAATTGATATTTTTGGGAATCACTCCGTAAAATTAAGAGTAAACTCGCATATAAAGTCTAATATTAGTAATTTCGATCTCGAAATCTAATTTTCCCTTGTAATTTTTTTTGGCAACTTAGAATTTATTTTTATGAAGTTTTAGTTGTAAGGAAATTTTTTTTACAGTGATTGTTATTAGGTAATCTTTTTCTCACACAAAAATATTTGCATGTGGTGTTTATCGTAACAAACATATGTATAGTTCTTATTTTTCTAAGTATATATATATATATATATAAAGCTGTACTGTACCTGTGATAAACCAATAAATAAACTGTAAACTAACTGAAAAAAAAATCTAACAAATAAAGCCTATTACACTGTTCAAGAATATTTAGAGGATAAATATGCATGGAATTAATGTCTGTTGGATGTCATGCAGGATAGCTGCCACCTAATTTAATAAGTAATTATACCATTGACTTTGAAAAGAGCAACTGTTGAGTTTCTTGCCGGCTCGTCTCAGCAGAACTGCCTTCCGAACCGGTGGTAGCTTTTTTTTGTATGTTCACTCGACGATTCAAAAGTGCTTACATAGTCTATTTGGATAAAGAATATTTTGAATTTGAATAAAAAAATAATTTGATACTTCCGATTAACCTAGAATTATGAAATTTGGCAGCCAGCATCTATAGGTAGTACTGTATACATAGATGTATTTGTATACACGTAAGATGGTACTGCATTGTAAGTTAAGTGTCCAGAGAAGTGACGTAATGGTTGTCAAGAGCGCGTGGGGGGGGAGGGTAAAGCTGACGTCACATGGCCTGATCACCGCGAAGGCCGAGCTAATCTTTGCCTCCGCGGACAGTACTGTGTGTAAACGTTAAATAAACTTTAAAATATTTAAATGACAGTATATACTCTATTATAGAAATACTTTGAAATGGCAATCGGTTTTTTTGGGTACATAGGTAAGTACTCGAAGCGGCATAAATAATTTAAAATAAAAAAAATAGACGTTAAAGTGACAATTTGATACACCAGAGGAGCTACAGTTGCGTTGCCGGCCTATGAAGTGAAGAGAGGCGCGCTTTTTGAAGGTCCCCAGGTCGTGCCGCAAGTATTTCTACGAAAGCGCAAAGCACTTGTGTGTAGAAAACGAGTAAATGGAATGTAGAATTTTCTACGTTCCAGATTTTCTATACTTATTTTCAATCAGTTCCCCAGAACACTTTTCATTTTTACGAATACTTGATTTCAGTATTAATACAATATGATCAAATTCAAATTTCACATCTAGATTCGTAATTAAAACAGTAATTTGGAGGATTGCTTGTAAGATTTTTTATTATCAATTTTTTTATGCCTAAAGTCGAAAAGTGACAACTTACCCCGACTTGGAGCAAGTTGTTAACAGACCGGGGTAAATTGTTACCATATGTGTTAAAGCTATTATTTGTAAAATAAAAAAAAACAATAAATAATGAAAAGAAGCCTGTTTATTAAGGAAGTATCATAATAATAACCTTTATGTTATAACAAGTAATTATAATTAATACCTAAACAGTTATTTCAGTATTCAATCATATTGCCGTGTCTTAGGCTAAAACAAAAAAAAACAATCATATTAACGTCATTTCCAGAAATTAAATAAACATCATAAGATATACTCGACTCATGATTCTGCTTCCATCTGGAATGGGACCAGTGTTTCTTCAGAGTGTGAATAAGAGTAACTTTCATAGAACACTATCATGTCTTTCACTGCTCATTTGTTAATCTATCTCTTAACATATTTCTTCCTTCTTTTCATTTGTTTCTTACCTTTTACCGTTCGTGTCGCACTTCCTTATTTTGTTTTACTCTTTTCTTTGTTTTTCCCATCTCTTCATTGTTGATGCTCTCTTTACTTTTATTTTGCTCTTTTCCTAAAGCCTGTTTTCCTGCAGTATCTATCAAACAAACTTTGGCGGTATTGTTTTTGTATCACTCTAGAAAATGCCAGTAGAGGAATAACCTTCAATGGGCCTGACGCATCAATTATTATTTATTTTTCTTTTAACAGCATTAATGCTTATAGTTTTAGATACATTATCATTGATTTTGGTAACAGTCTTTGATACTGTTTCTAAATTAGTTGTGAAGGTAGGTAGGAAGGGATTATTGAAGCCAATCTATATATACAAAAGCAGATGTTTCCACTGACTAAGCACGCAAGCACAGAAGTAACACCTGATGATAGAAACATTAAATTTGGACAGATGTTTATTTTCATAACGTGGACATCCACTAACAAGGGATTTTTTAAAATCCCTTTTTAATGGGTGTCCTCATTAATCATGAAAGGGTGAAAATAGGGGTTAAAAATTTGAATAGAATAATCTTTAAATTGGCACTGATACTAGCTGTACGATGTACGAGTATATGTCACCTTAAGATTATAAAATCGGTTAGTTTATAAATTTACTCGCGAAATTATAAACTATCCAAAAATTACGCGCGCGTTCGCGAAAATTAAACTCTTTACGCGCTAGCTCAGATTCATCGTATTTACAGCAAATTGCTGCATGCGCATTGTGACCACAGAGCTAAGAATCTAAAAAGGTGTCAATAAAATGAAACTTTATTTATTATGTGATATAAAGTATGGTTTATTAAGAATATTTTATTAATATATACGAAAATTTAAAAACGTTTAAGAATTAAGATTATATATGTTACTGTGCCTTTGGTATTTATGTAGGGGAGAGTAGTATAATCCACGTCACGTTATTATATTATGAAGACCTAAATAAATAAAAAAAAAAATAAAAATAAAAATATATTTATTTAGTTTCACATTTTCATATAACTAGGTAGAAAGTAATGAGACCACCCTAGTAAGTAACTAGTATAATACTAGTACTTGTAACAGGAGGCCCCGCTCTTCCATAACA
>DWGR01003565.1:0-12016 GCA_018247715.1 Heliconius burneyi | reverse complement strand
AGACAGAGGGTAACTGAGAATCTAGTTTTGAGTGAAACAAAATTTTAGACCAAAGTCTATTGTGGCCCAGTAAGTAAAATACGTAACTGTTTTTACATAATTAATATGTATAAGTTCAACGTACTTAAAAATATCTTTTTAGTGCACAAAAAGGTACTAGAGATTTTTAGACTATAGCTGTGAAGGTGAAAGAAGCAATCTTTTAAAATTTAAATATTATAATATAAAAAAGCACCATGTCCATTCGCTTCATGCTGCAGATACAGCAATAAAGGATCGACTGGTAATGTCTTTAAGATTAATGGTAGCTCAAGGTGACGAGCGTTGAGTAATGTAAGTGATATATTATAATATACGTACTTTAAGATTTTCAATGGTACTTTTTATATAATATGGACAGGCATCTTTACACTTTTTCTTTAAATATGCAGTTCATTCACAAAATGAAACAGCGTGAGTAAATTTGTAAATGGAATTCAACAAGTATTTATCTGATACTGTCATGAGATTTGAGGCTGAATTGTTTTCAAAAGTTTTTTAGCTTCACGCTGTATCCCACACAAAGTAGGTTAAGTAGAAGGCACATGCGAACGTAGTGTTAAAACACTTAGTCCATCATTTTCCATCTAAATCTGGAGACCATACATTTTGCGTGTAAACGCAACATGTATGGTTTCCAGATGTGTGTCCCCTGCACCACAACTGACCTTATCATTCTTCATTAATAATTTCTATAATTCACTCGAGGAAGTGAAATATTTATTTACGTTTATATTTCCATTTCTTCGCTCTGGTGTCAAGGCAAAACGCGGCGTTTAGTTCTGTCACTCAATACGCAATGCCTCCAGGATTCGGCAGAAAGTGGGGAACGGAGTGTCTTCACACTAGGTTCCCTCCGCCTACCCTGCTGTGTGCGAGATACAGCGTGAAGCTGATTTTTTTTTGTTTATTTTAATTTCTTCCTCGTTTTTCATAGTTAAGAAACTCCGTCTAAATATTTATTAATGTACTCGTAGTCATTTTTACATTAATTACCTAAAGTCTTATTTAGGCATAAATATAAAACAGTTAAAGCAATCCTTATGGCTTTTAAACGTAAAATGAGTGGACCGCTTAATATTTTCGCTTAGTTCCATAAATACCATGACATTTACTAATATAACGGCATCTAATGAATTGTAAACAAATCTTGAGCGATTTACACCGAAAAAGATGTCACTATGGTGTCACAAAGGCCCCATGGGTCTATTATAAGTGATGATTTGACATATTTGACTGATATGGAATTATAGACTTTATGACATTGTATTAAGTTAGAAAGTTAATTACAAGCATTTTTAGGGTATAAATAAGTGTTCTCTAGGGTATTTTTCTCGATTGAAATTTTACGTAACGAAATTTAGATCAATAGTCGAATTATCGATATTATAGTGTGGTGTTACGGTTCATCGAGTGTTCTGATGTGTCACCTTATTGTTATTTAGTTCGATAATTTTATATTGAACTGTAAACGTGAATAGGCGGTTTTAGTATTTCTAGGGAGGAATAATGTTTTTTAGTGGGAACTGACACAGCCATTCCCTACAGTCCCAAGCCACGTAACTTCATCATAGCATTACTTACAAGACACATAGTTTTATTATTAGCCACTGTATGTTTAAATAATTTAATTTGGCTAAAACAATACAATATAATTTTATTTTTTTTTTCAATTTGGACCCTTCTTCATAAAGGAAATCAGAAATTAAATGTCTGACTTAAATCATAAACAACTGTTATCATGCCTATAAGCACGTTGCTCTATCACAACCTATTCCGTTCGAGCGGCTTAACCAGTTTAAAAATTAAAAAAACTTTACGCTATATCCCATAGTAGTGTAGGCAGAGGGAACCTAGTGTTCAGACTTCGTTTCGCCGAATTTTGAAGGCATTGCGTGTTAAGTGGCGAAACTCAACGCCGCGCTCTACCTCAACACCAGAGCGAAGAAATGGAAATATAAATTTAAATAAGTATTTAATTTTGTCGAGTGGGAATCGATGACCCTGTTGTGCGCGGGATACAGCATGAAGCTGATTTAATTTTATTTTAATTTAAATATATTTCTGGTGAATGATTAGAATCATTCGATACTCTTATAGACTTAAAATATGCAAAATTTCAAATTTAAAAGTTTTTCTGTTTCTTAATAATTTTATGATTATTATTGAAAATTATTGATTTATTAGTTTCTCCCTGCATCCTGCATACAGCAGGGCAGGAATATTCTAGTGACAAGACTCTCCATCCACCTTCCGTCCAAATTTGGTGTGTTAAGTGGTGGAACTCAATGCCCCACCGCGCTTTGTTTTTTTACCAAATCGAAGAATGAAATGGGAATCGAACTTTAACCTTCGCGTTTACTGTCATACTTGTGCCACTAAGTTGACAAGGCTGCATCTTAAATAAGTTGTAGAAGTAGTATTTAATTTTATCGCTTTACAAGCTATTTGGTAAATTAGATTATCAACAGATGTTATATGACAGTTGTTAAGTTATTGACATTAAATGCTTTGAATCACGAGGGCTTTTAAATTAGATTTGCGAGAAATAATGGGATTATTGGGTTTTAGTGGAGAGTCATAGAGTAATGTAGAGTAAGTACGGCGATCTAGAGTATATATATATATATATATTAGTGTAAAGACACTCTGTCTTCTCTGTCTTCTGACGTCTAAGTCAACGCAATCCAAAGATATGAACACTTATGTATCGGTATGGCTGCATTATATATGAAATACGCTGAGCTATCAAAACTTATTGGATATTTCATAGAAATCCTTACAAACTTATATTTGTAGTTCATTTCATACAAACTGAGTGCACATGGCCGCAAATTTAATTGAGTCAAAGTTGTACTTACCATTAACCTATAATCCTGGAATTGGTATGGAAATTATGGTGGGCCAGGTCAACTCACGCTTAACCGGTTTTTGTTTTTTGGATTAGAATAAAACGGTTGCTAAAATTTTTCACTGATATTTTAAATATATTGTAAGCATTTAAGGTTGTTTAGAAGAACGAGTATAATAAGAACTATAGAAATTATGAGGCCATCATGGCACAGCGGCGCGAGTTGTGACTGTAACACTATGGTTGTAGGTTCGATCCCCACTCGAGGAAGTGAAATATTTATTTACACACAATGCCTTCGGAATTCTGTAGAAATTGTGGAACATAGTGTCTTAACACTAGGTTCCCTTTGCCTACGCTGCTGGATGTGGGATACAGCGTAAAGCTGATTTAACTTAGAAACTGTCGAAAGCGTATGTAAATGAATTTAACGTATTTTTCAAAGCATGAACTCTATATATGGAAAAATTATGATAAATTTACAACTAGGCGAACTTCTATAGCGTACCTAGAAGTAATATGACAAAGTACTCTGTTAATAGTTCAGCAAGGTGTTGCAAAGGTCGAGTTCGTTACATTCCATTGCTGACCTTTGCTTTTTACTTCAGTTTAGGTTCTATTTCTAGTGTTTAAAATGTATGATGTGTCGCTTGGCTGCTTGTTTAGTTTTTATGAAAGACTTGTATAGAAACGATTTATACATATTCATGTATGTGTATAAAAATGCTTTTTAATTTAGTTTTCGTCGAATGTAACTTCAATTTCTATAGATTTCCCTAATATATTGTTATTTTGTATACCTCTAGAATTCGGCAGAATTAGAGGAGGGGAGGGGGGGGGGGGGTCGGAAATGTCTTAATGGGAACGAAATTTATAAGCCACTAAATTCCTAAGTTGAATTTGATTATCATATGCATATTTTTCTAAGTATAAAAAAACGCTTCACTCATCTCCAAATCCCAAATAGTGAATTCTTAATTTTACAGTAATTGTGTTTCTTATGAATAGTTGTGTCTTTATATGTGTGTTTATACATCAAAATTACACTTTTACAGTAATTATATAGTCATGTTACTTCTTGATTTTTTACTTTAAATTGTGTTATATTTGTGGATAAAAAATACATGTAAAGCAGAGGGCAAAGAGGCACGTTCAAACATACCGACAAAATAAAACTAAATTAAATTTAAAATAATATAGAGTATATTTATTTTCTATAGTACAAGAACAACGGTAGGATTTTATAATTTCAAAGGTGTAATTCGAATCCCATACAGATTGTACTTAATTTATTTAAAATAAAAGGCACAATGGGTATGCATGGTGAATTAAAATCACGCTACCGAATTAAAATAATGCAGACTGAAACTAACAAGACCGAGCGTCCGTCAGAACGATTCGCTTACTGAGGGTTGTCGCGTATATAGGTACGTCTACGAACCTATATAGGTTGGTTTTATTATTTAAATTAAAATATTTTTTTAAATTTACAAAAAGTATAAATATTATAATATATTCGATAATTATTTTTTTTATATTTTTACATTTATAATTTTCCTTACATTCAGTGTAGAAAAACACCATAAATGTCAACTTTCATTTTTTTTTTAATTAGAGTTCTTCTGACTTGGACTTTAGTTTTAACTAAAAAAAGTTTGTATTTACAGGTATTTTACTAAACAAATAAGATCTCATTGGTCTATTTTTAGTTTGTTTGTAATAAGTTTTTTTTTTAAATGAACACAAATATTTTTTATGTATAGTTTTGTTCGAAGCAAAATTAAGAATGATTTATGAATATTCTTAGTCATTCATAAAATTATTATTATACCTAATATACGTAATGAAATTGTAAGGCCGTTTGTATTTATATCAATTAAAGATTCATATCGTGACGCAGTTACCAAGAAATAGTAGTGGGTTCAAATTTTGAATCGAATTCAAAATGTTTTTCTTTTAGTTATCCAAAATATAGCGCCAAATACTTCATCATTGACTTTTCTCTCTACCACCTAGTAAAATACGAAAAATATATAATTTTCTCGTATTAAATTGAAAATAAAACCAAAACTTTCACTATATTAAGTAAGCATGTAACTATGAAAGGTGTACTGGGCAACCTTTAAATTTAATCAGTCAACCCTTCCACAGCACGGGGGTGGAGGCGACCTACCGAGCGCAGCGTGTGGGCGCATTGTCCACGTACGACCAGTGGACTAAAGGGTTGAAATGAATCGATATGTAATGAACACTGAATCCGACACGTGCAGTTATTGTGCATGTTTTTTCGCCTGAGGCGTCAATAAGGGCTTGGTGTCATTTAGGCCCACTCGGACGTCGAAGTGTTAATATGTGAATATATATTTGATACATTTGTAAATTTCTATTGTGTGTCTGTTATTGTAGTTGGGTGGATTTAAATAATTGAAGAACTCCATAATGATAGTAAAATTAAATATGTTGTTTTTTTTAATTGTAATACAGGTAACTGTTTCGAAAATAAGATTAAATAAAAAAAGTAGCTTTTAGAAGAATTAAGCTAAGTAGATTCTGATTATTAGCACAGTGTGCACCACGGTGACCTCTGAACCTATTTATTTTCAGCTTCACGCTATAATACGTACATAAAAGGCAGAGGCAGAGGGAACCTAGTCTTAAAACACTCCGTTCCTCACTTTCTGCCGAATTTACGAGACATTGCGTGTTGAGTGGCGGAACTAAATGCGCACCTTTGCCTTGGTACCTAGGCGAAGAAATGAAAATATTAATAAATAGTAATTTATTCCCCCGATTTGGGATCGAACTAAGACCGTGGTCAGACACTCACACGCTTGTGCTCCTGCGTCATGACGGGCTCGAACCTACTATTACTTTTATTAACCGACTGACTAACGTTACCTATTTACTTGTTTATTTTAGGTAAGTATCCCAGAGAGAGAGAGAGAGAGAGCTACATTTGAAATATAGCATTCAATTATTCACTTTACTCAACGCGCCCCTCTAGCATTTACAGAAAGCGTTCGAGTATAAAAATGAAAACCACATATCTTAACGTATCTCCGTACATCCTTACATTAATATATAACTATATTTTTTCATTTGTTTCTCTCTACAACATAAAAGAAACAATCTATAAAATTATTTCCCAAACTTTTTACTTGAATAAATCTTTTTAAAATGCATCTCTTAAGAAAAAAAAACCAATCTACCCTCGTACAGTTACCCACGTTTTTTTAAATGTAAGCATAAAAAATCCATTATATAATATAAAAAAGGGGGTGAGCTTTAATGAATTAATGTGACAAACTGACAGACACCGATGTAGGGCAGAATCTTTTGTGCTGTGTCTTAGAGAACGCCCTAGCAATAAGATGAACCACTTTGCTTAAATTTACGATTTCAAATACACTTTAAGTTATTATTACTTAATAGTATGTTAGAGCGTTTTATTGAAGTGATAATTCGTGATTTTCGTATATATTTGCATTTGTAATTTAAAAAGTTTATTCTAGGATTTAACCCGTTATATCAGATAAGGAAGGTGTTAATTTCAAGATGGTGGGCGATACACAATTTAATGTTGAGTCCTTCAAATAACCTTTTCTTTAGTTAATTCTGTACTAGGGAGAGAAGAATATTTCTTATAAATTGCATCAGTATTTGGACGGTTTCAAGAAACGCGGGATCGAGTCCCGCGATTTATGATTTTGTAACGTATGTTTTCTAAAATTTGTGATTTTTAAAACAAATTTTAATTTAACTAAAGTGATATGATGTTTTGATTAAATACCTTTTTAAATTTTCTGAGGGAATCATGTTAGGTAAAAAAAATATTTTCACAAAGATGGTGGTAGTCATCCACGATCACGAATCAAGTAGGTTTCAAATAGAATATTTTTTTAAATATTATAGGTATTTAATTTATTATTAATTTAGTTGCGCTAAAATTTCGCAAATTCGATACGACGCAATTGGATGTAACAAGACAAAAGCTCCAGTACTGAACACACAACGTCTCCATAATTGGAAGAAATGTGGAGGAACATTAAATTCATAATTTAACCCGCTATATGCGGGATACAGCGTGATACCGAAAAAATACATCAAAAATGTTATATACAAATGTAAAATGCATGTAATTCCTAAACCTAACATTAAGATAAGCCTTTATTGTGTGACATTTCAAAAGGTTATGAAGAAAAGTAGAAAACGTGGACATCTGCCAACGGTCTTGCATTCGTGGGTCTAGAAACTATCTAGTGCACGCTCTAGACAGGTGGATTTGAAGTTATAAAGCTAAATAACATTAAATAGGTAATTTATTACAAAATTGTACATGTATAGTTTTTTTTTTTCATTTTCATATAATTGCATTTGATAGGGTAGGCAAAGGGAGGCTAATGTTAATACGCTCCGTTTCTCACTTTCCAGCGAATTGCGTGTTGCGAGGCATTGCGTATTGAGTGGCGGAACTCAACGCCGCGCTATTGCCTTGGTATCAGAGCGAAGAAATAAAAATATTAATAAATAATAATTCATTCCTCCGAGTGTGAATTGAACCTGCAACTGTCGTGTTACAGTCACACACTTCAATAATAAAAATAATTATCCTTAAATTAAAATATGATAAATAACAATTAATTAATATTTTATCATTTATTTGGTTTTCAATGAATATTTGGTCAGTTTTAAGATTGGTTAGTTGCTGATAAACGTATTTGAATGATATGACCTCTAGCTGTGGCTTTTAAAATAGTTATTTTTTCTTCAAATCCATTATTATAAACACACACGTAAAATTCTATTTAACCAAACAAAAGAAAACATTAAGCTTCATTATTTCCAAAAGGCACCAAAAATTCTAAGATAAAATTAGTTTTTCTCACATGGCTGGTCCATACAGTTATATTATACATAGAAAACTAACGAGACCGGACAAAAGGTAGCATTACAATATCTTAACTAAACAAGGAGTCTTAAGCCACATAAATCCACACAAATTGGAGCAAAGATACATTATATTTGAATTTTGGAACACCGTTACCGTCAAGACGCAACGAGATCAGCTGCCCTCGAACAATTCAGGCCACCCTTCTGTCAGTCACTGTCACCATTGTTCACCAAGTTGGGGTACTTCCGTGTGCGAAAATTCAAGAAGAATGAGCCCTTCGTGCCTTTTTTTCGAGGCCGAACTAGTTTTTTGCATGTAAATCTTGATTTATTCCCGTCAACAATGCTTGGGAATGGCTCCCAGGTTGAGGGTACGGTTTCGTACTGTTACCTTTAAATAATAGAGCTACAATGAACTGAATTAGATTCGATGTTGTATTAGAATTGGTATGGTTTATGAACTTTTAGAAACTCGTATGTCAAACTCATATCAAAGAGATCCCAAACAATAGTGGCTCTTGACCTCGTCGACGAAACGGTTTTTCAGAAAAATTCGGGAGTTGAAAAGAATTGAAGGTTGAATGAAGCTTACAAAAATATTTAGATTTTTTCTTTAGCTTATGAAAATATGGCTAAATCGTGTAATGAACATGCTGATTTGTTTTGAGACTAATGATAAGATCCGTATAATATTAAATGGCATAGTAGAAACAGTTTAAATGAATACAACTTACAGTAAGTTTGTGTATTTAATATTAATAAAATTACATAATTAAAAATTAATAATTAGTAATTCTTATCGGTATTTTGGTTTGTCGGTCGGTTCGTCGGTATTTTATATATTTGTAGAAATCTAAATCGAATGTAAATTTTCTTATTTTTAACTATAAAAAAACTCTAACCATAGATGTTTTAGAACTAAGCCATAAGTTTGAATGCAGTTTTTACTATTACACAATGAGATTTAAAAGTTAGGTTTACATATAACTATATAAAAATAAAATAAATCAGCTTTATGCTGTATCCCGCATACAGCAGGGTAGTTAGAGGGAACCTAGTGTTAAGACACTCTCCGTTTTCCACTTTCTGCCGCATTCTGGAGGCTACATGCCGCATTGCGTGTTGAGTGGCAGAACTTAACGCCGCGCTTCACCTCGATACCAGAACGAAGAAATGAAAATATAAATTTAAATAAATATTTCATCTCATCGAGTGGGAATCGAACCCACAACCAGTCACACCTTGTGCCCCTGCGCCATGACTCGCTACATGTACCTATATTATTCGCATATTTCAATTAAAGAATATCAAAGATGCGTCATCAGATTTCTTTAAAATATATTACTATATGTGAAAAGATCACTCGAATCTGGGCTTAAAACTAGTAACAAATATGAAAAGAAAGTTAAGGTATACAATAGTTATATCCTAACTGACGTGGGCGGTGGAGGTCACCTACGGTGTACAGCATTTTTAACCTATGCTTGCATTTTAGAAATTCTTAAAAGTATTGCCATTCAATTTTGTTTTCAATATTTTGAAATATTTTCATAATATTTTAACCAAAGAGTTTATAGCTATCAAAATGTTATAGAAGGTTAATCTTTTTTCTATTTAAATAAATAAAATATATCTCTTGTTCAGTTGAAAATTGAAGACAATAAGGATACATATAAAGAATAAAACATTTTAGGTTAAAGAAAAACTTCTTCACAGGCAGCCGCTTAGCATTGCTTGCATTTCTTAAGGGACATAGTATCCTCCTCCCTACCCAACCGGTGTCGCTGTAAAAACCAATAGCGCTAACAGCATTAACCTCATGTTCGAAAACAGACGGCAGTTGTGACTTTGATTCACACTCGGAAGAATGTACCATTTTTTAAGCTTCACGCTGTATCCTGCACATATACCTCATATACGGACACTATGCCTCGTTACCATAGCAAAGAAATGGAAATATATAAATATTTAATTTCCTCAAATAAGAATCGAACCCACGACCTGTCCCCCTTACCTACCGGTAAGGTATTGAGACCCTTATACTTCTATATAAAAATATATTATATTTAAATAATGCATAGAGAATATAAAGATCCAAATATCTTTCTATAAATTTTCATATTTACAATAGACAGGTGTAATTCACGATACAAAATAAATATTTAAAGGAACACGTATGACGATTCCGTTTCACATGAACACTTCAAAACCCGCTAATTGCGTTCCTATAACTTGTTTCGGAAGGGACTAAGGATGGGCTGGACTATGGGCTAGGGTACCTCGAGGGAACGTTGTTTTGACCCTTGCACCCCGATAACCGGACTTAACGATCGTGCGATGACATTACGCCTTTTCTTATTATATGCGAATGTATGGAACAAGTATTGACGATACTACTTTTTTAATTTGATTTTTTCATTTTTTTTTCTAAGTTTTCTATAAAATATTTTTTTGTTTGCTTGTTTAAAACGTAAAATAGAAAATCAAGTTTTCGAATTTTTCATATCTATTTAAAAATATATATCTTATTATTGCCCTACACTCTCTAATCTGCCTATATATCTTTCAACTTTCTGAATCCAGTAGCTTCGTACATCTTCTTTATTAGAAGATCAAATTTAATTTACCTATATTAAATATTTAAAATTATCATTTCTCGTTTGAATTCTTCAAGTATTGTTATATAAATGTAGAGACGCTGTGTGTTGGTTTGAAGAAACCAACGTTCCACCATTTTTAATTTGCGGTTTTTTATAGTTGAGTATTCAATAAAATTTATTAATAATAACTTAACTAGCATTAATTTTTCTCATGACTAGAACATTCCATCATCGAACACGCGATGTCTTGAAATCGAGCGGAACGGTTTTCTCTACCTACAAGACATACCTACACCTACATACAATACCTTATTTTTAACGCATTTAAAGTGTTATTACACGCTTAGAAAATTTTGATACGTTGTATAAAAAAGCAGTTATCTTTTCTAAATATGATAGAATATTATAAAAACGTTAAAATTATTTAATGAAAATTCTCTTATCTCTTACCAAATAATAATTCTGAGTAGATATTAATACAAAAATTACAGTTTTTGTATAATAAAATTGTTTTAAGGTTTTTTACAGACATGTTAACAACATAAATAAATTGTAATAAGTGGATAATTTCGACAAAGCTTGATGGAATGTATGGCTACTAATAGTGGTCAGTCGAAATTATAAATTAAGAAAAAAATCTATTTAATTTCACTTTCAATAGATTTTGTCTTTCAGCACAGTACTTGGGGAAATTCGTAAAAATAAGTAGATATTTTTTAACCAAAAATAAAATAATACTCTCATCCCAAACATGCTAACAAAATGTACAAACAATATCCAAACAAAAAAATATGTAATCAATCATAAATAAAACAATTTTACTCCCTCTAATATAATAATATTAGGAAACACAAGGCAGGTGGTAACACTTTCAGAATATAAAATGATTTTTTCCATAACGCACGAACTTACATACACATTGATTGACATACATTAGCATTTGACCCTCTAATGACACGTCTCAGTTATAACTGCGCCCGCGCATGTCACCCGTGACAGCTACAAATGAATAAATTGCATAAATTTCAACCGCCACGAAAAATCTGGTATGTTATTTTGATTATAATCAATTTTTATATAACCATGGAAATTTTTGTGATTTAATAATCATAAAAATTTGAAATATTGTCTTAAAAAAATACTATTAATACTTAAGAGTTTAATAATAAATATACAAATTAATTTATTTAACTAAGATCAATAATAAAAAAACGTTTCTTTCTATTTATGAACATTGTTTAGGTGTAGCACTCTGCTGCTAAGTCACACTTCAGACATATGAGGATATAGAGACAAAACAAGCATGTTGAAATAAATACAGTAATATTACATTTTTTTTGTTATTATAAAAAAAATAACAACTAAGCACTCAAATTCTACACATGTGCAAAATAGTTTTATTTAAAAAAATGTTATATTTTTTATATAACATTTATTTGCTTAGGGCGTTGACAGCTAACGTCAGATTGACATTGACACTGTCCTTGGTTGTCTGAGCACACACAATACGACTCGCTTGACGTTTGTTTTGGTTGACACACGTGTTAGTGGAAATATATTTTGTTATTGTTGAAAATTCCTTATTATGAATAGTGGAATCAATATATAATAGTGTAAATAGATCCATACTAACAAG